>ATSW01026594.1:0-12735 GCA_000444245.1 Botryllus schlosseri
TGAAGTGTGGTTTGAGAATATACCATTTTATAACTATGACTCAGTTACTGAGTGAGAATTTTTAATTTTCGCAGAATTGCGTTTGGATCATGGTTGATAAAGTTGGTATCTCAAAAGACCAGCAATCATGTGATTCAGTATTCGACTCGTTTACAACGCTCGTAAACGGCCCTGCTGAATTGCGCATTCGTTATTTCATAAGCTCATAATTCTAAAAACATATTTTGCGATGTCACGTATTGAATGATATTGTAATACTCATAGGCTAGCTAACGGGGTCAGAAAAATTTCAGGACAATGCTTTCCAATTCTTTCATGTGTTTACGAGATTAACAAAAGTTGTCCATGTGAATAGATATAGAAGTATTATTTCCTTATAAAGATGTACCTGACCGAGTAAATACGCCGTGCTCGATCACGAGGTAGCCTACTAAGCGAGAAACCGTCCCCAGTATAGCCATGCACAGTTGTACACGCACAATCTTAGCGTGTGCTTGAATTCAGTATCAGTGTGTAACTGTGTATTCACACCCGAAGGGCCGTAAAGGATGGTACTCGAAAACAGAACCTAGCTGTAGCTCAGAATTATATCGCGGTCACAAATCCTATATGCCTAGGTGCATACCTTCCTCAGTTCCTGCGCGCATTCATAATTCGGATTAAAATATTGCGCTCAATTTATACCACAGTATGAGTCTGGGGTAGGTTCAGGTTTCGAGTACGATGGGTGTATCTTCACACCCGTTTATTAGGGGTGGTACGCGGGTGAAAATACACAATCTTTTCACTAAGAGTGAGTTCATAATGGACTTCTGATTGATTTTTTTCTATACCAAGCTATAGCCATGTCACGTTATTTACACGGATCCGAATGCAAAATAGTCGCCGAGCATGTCCACTGTCCAGTGTTTACATTCGAGTCAAAATACAAGCAAATTCTACAGTCAGCGCTCGATATTACCGGACCAAGAACTGATATATCAACCTCGCATCCCGATACATGCCACCTCATTTTATCGAGTGTCCTTATATTATCTTCTTTTACTTTGCATTCAGTGCGCACGCCTCTTCTTTACATCGCCTCTAGATCCATGCGGGACGTGGGTGTCTGATTTCAAACACTACTCGTGGGCCCCGGACTACTCCAAGTCGTTGCGATACCTTCCCTCTTTTCATTGTATCGCAGTCTGGTGGGGGTGTATTGATCTGATGTGCTGAAGCATTTGTGATTTGGTAATCGCAATGTAAGACCGCTATTCGATTATTAATATTTTCCACCCTTTCCGATTTCAATGCGGGATTCCAAGTTTCCAGAACAACTCGTGACTCAGTCTGATTTGTTGATTTTCGAGAGATATCTCTTCGTTGTGCCCCTAAAAAGACAATCGTACATTGCAAAATGCACAATTGCACAATGCACATGCATCACATGTCATTGATGTTCCGCAAACTAAAGCGTTACGTGTTTGCTCTGGTCATGAGGCCGCCCTTTGTCGAAATCGCTTAAAACTGACTGCTCAGAAGAAAAAGTTACAGGTAACAACACTTCAATGCGGGCAACACATGGAGTGAATGGGCTAGTGATCATTATATTGCACATTTGTGATGTCGCCTTGAGCTAGTGTATTTGCAATTATGTTTTTAGAAGTTTACACAGATTAGATTGATGATGAAAGCTGTTGTTATTCTATCGTGCATAATTGCTGCGTGCACGGCAGCAAAACTCAGCCACACCGACTATCAATGGGAGGAATGGAAAACTGTTCATGGTATGGCTTGAATCACTGCATTTTCGATGCAGCTGCTAATACATCAAGTGTAACTGCAAGTAATGGTTGTGCATCTCGCGAGTATTCTCTTGATGAACAGGTAAAAACTATTACGACTCGAGGGAGGAGGCCATTCGTCGATATGTGTGGGAGAAGAACCTCGCTTTTGTGGATCAACACAACAAGGAATTCCGTGAAGGGAGACACACTTTTGACGTCGGGATGAACAGATTCGCAGATTTGGTAACCAATGTTCCCTCTAAGCTGCGCACGTGTGCAAATGCGCAGTGCTGACACGGTCTCTGCGCACAGAAAATCTAGGTTGCGCACAAAAAAATCCAAAGCGATGACCTTTTTTTAAGTCGTTACGCACTGTTTTCCAATGGTCTGCGCAGGGAGTTAGTGGGTGTGCGCAGATGCTTCAAAAATTAGAGGAAACATTGTCGGTAACTATACCGATTCGATTGCTCTGCTGGGCGAGCTAAATTTGTCGCTGAACTCGAGCCTTATCTGTATCAAATTCCCAGACAATTCTCCTGCTCTTCTCAAATAAACATTGCCAATTCTCACTATATTTGGGTTTACTTACAGCTGTCAGTCAGCGTCTTCAAACATGGACTTATTTATAATGATTAGATTTCGCATCTGAACGACCTGTGGATTGACCACTGCCGTCGACCCGCTCACACTACTTTAGAACTAAGATGTAAAGAACCAGCAATAAACATATAATACTAATTCTGCCACTATATAGCTGTGACTAATAGTACGATAAATACATGCAGTCGCTTTATGCTTTGCTAACACCGCTTTACCGGATTCTGTATCATATTGCACTTGTATGACTGATTTGGTGACACGATTGTTGATATACATTTTTCCCTATTCTCTACTAGTTGCTGACGATTAGGCTACTCCTGACGAGCGTCAGCCGAAAATGTTAGGGTTCATTTCAATATGAATATATAGTATGTAGAACGTAGTAATTTTTGTGAAAGTTATAACGGACCTAAGCGAATGTTAAACCTTTTTAACTGAACCTTAGCGAAAAATAGTTGACTAGTCCTGCAATAAAGCATGGGATGAACTTTAATTGCATTGACAGGAGAGCGATGAATTTGCCAGAATGTTCCTCGGAACCCCGATCGTGGGACCCAGAAATACTCCTGGATGCAGCAACACGTCAGCTTACATCCTTCAACACACGTATGGATCAGCGCCCACTACGGTCGACTGGAGAACAAAAGGTTACGTAACACCAGTTAAGGATCAAGCGCAGTGTGGATCATGTTGGGCTTTCAGTACTGTAAGTGAATACAGGTATTTCCGTGCAGAGATAATCGCTTCGAGACCTTCTCTAATGTATGAGGAGGGTTTGAAATAGGAACCGATTAATTCGTGTGTGCTATACCATAGTCGAGTATTTTCGCCTTGGGCATAATATCGTATATGAACACACCATGAAATGGACAGGGTACTCAACTTCGTTTGCTCAGCATTTATACTGAGGTGGTCAAAGTAATCATTGATGTTACCTGAGGATTTAATGCTATATAAAGGCCTACTCAATTAGCCTACAAGTAAGACCTGTCAAATCCACTCGAGGCCCGCAGTAAACCTAACTTAGTTTGAGAAGTGGATCGAGACGAAGCCTCGTATTTGTAAGTCAATTGCCTGTGACATATTTTGAAGTTGCAAGATGTGGCCACGTGGCTATACAATGCCGAATGACTATAATGACGCCACAAGTAGCTGCAATATTCGGAATTATATTGTGTTTCCGCGATACCGGATTTCACCACCAGATTGACCCATAAAATTATGAAAATATATTTCAACACAACTGGTCAACGAATTTTCACTCGATTTTTTAAAATGAGAACGAGAGCACGTGATTTTCGATGTATTTTTCGCTGTGATTTCGCATCTGCCTTTAGTTTTTTCTAGCACAGCACATATTCATAATGTCTTCGAATTTGCATTTTCCAAAAAATGAAAAATATAGCAATGAATATTGATATTTGTCATCACTGACACCTTAAAATGTTCAGCTTATCATTTTATTTTGTACACGTGACATAGAATCGGTATAACGGCGGCTTACCACGAAATATACTATATCATAATATGTACTTAGCAAAATCAAAAACGTGATAAGGATTTTGGCTTGAAGTAGACGCGGCAATAGTCATCATCAAAACATAGCCTCCGTACATAGGTACCACAAGTAATCAGAACCTACTTGAGTACTTCAAATTAGTCGAAGTAGGCCTTCTTCGTTCTGACCACCAGGCCACTTCTCTTTTAAATGAACATTTCGATTGGATACAGCATATACACTATACAGTCTTTTTATTACGATCACTACAATAATATTCAATGAACTGCTAACCTTTGATTCGCAGACCGGATCCATCGAAGGCCAGCATTTCAAGGCCACCGGAGAGCTCGTCTCTCTCAGCGAACAGAACTTGATGGACTGCAGCAAGCCAGAGGGAGATTTCAGCTGCGAAGGCGGTCTCATGGACAATGCGTTTGACTACGTCATCGCAAATGGCGGCATCGACACCGAAGCTTCGTACCCTTACAAAGCAATGGTACGTTAGCCAAAATACTGTTCAATTCTTTGGGTTGGATTGCACAAATGCCGATCAATCCATGATCTCCGATTTGGGGCACAAAGAGGCCGTTGCCAAAGGTTATACACTAGGTGACGTGTCCTAAAGTTAACCGGCTGTGTGCTTAGCGTTTGAGGCCGTGGTCGGGAATGGCTGGACATGAAGTGCTTTATACAGATTTTGTCGCGTGCAGTTGCTGTGTTAGCTGAAGCATGGCCATGGCTGAAGATATTATACTCTGAAATGTGTGCGCGTGTTAAGGGCCTAATACAGCTGATAGTAAATGTACTACAGCAGGGCCGGCCAACCCGTGGCCAGCGGGCCACATGTGGCCCGCGTGGTAATTTCCGAAATTGGTAATTTTATAAAAGATGAATTGCACAGACTGTGAACTTGCAGGGCCAACCAAAAATTTGATTAGTCTGGAAGCAACACTTGAGATGTTATGACTAAAATATCAGTTACGACGCATTGGCATTTCCACGAGCCAGTCACACTTTGGTAGATCTTCGTACACTACAATAAAGCAGAATAATTTGCGATAAATTTATCAAAAGTAAATATTTTCTACACGCTTCGCGCAACATGTTGTCACTCGATTTTTTGCTTTTAATATTGTTACCACTTTGTGAAAATGAAAAAACGCCCAATGCATCAGATTGAGTCTAACTATATTCTCGATGACGAGACAGTGTCGTTCAACATATGCGACCTAGCGTTTGCGCTCGCAGAAAGACCGTCGACTATGAAACCTAGGCACAAAACGATTGACGCATGTTGGTCGAAGCTTTCGAAATTGATATGTCCAGGCGCTGAATAGTCCAGTCCTGGCAAACTGAGCCCATAGCGATATACGTCAGGCTCGCAATATAGTCAAGTGACAATATTATTGAGCTATGAACTTCGAAAAATTTTCGCGCGGCTTGTGGCCCGCGCAATATTTCGTCGATCGAATGTGGCCCTTTGGCTGAAAAGGTTGGCAAGCCCTGTACTACAGCATACTATGATTACCGGTATGATATTGTGTAAACCCGGGATTTTCATAATGTTCTGTATTTGCCGTTTGGAATTTAGGTTACGCGCGGTATGGCGAGATACCGCATGTAGTAAGGGAGTTAAACTGGGAACGTGGTTGAAGATGAATGCAAAAGAGTATGGCTCTAGGTTTGGTAGCGAAAAGTATTAGTAGCAGGCAGCAGTGGCATGAAGTAGTAGTAGTATTATATGTAGTTAGGGCGTGAAGTAGTGTATAGTTGGCTTTGTATTTGCAGGATTGAGCGGATATACCGATCGGAATCTCTGCGCGGATAAATTGGCTGGGACACGGCATGGTCAGTGGGTCACTGACGATGCTACGTGAGCATGAGCATCTAAGGCAGTGGTCGGGAACTTTTTTCTTCTGAAGAGCCATATTAACCCGATGTTTTCCATTTCAACTCCCAAAGAGCCACACATGCCAATCAATTGTTACGTCACAATTGAAAATTCGTGATGTCATGGTAGTACTAATTCGAACTCAATACATTGGATTCATCGTGGGGGCGCCATATTTTCTCTATAACAACTCGAAGGCTACTAATCACCCTGTGATAGTGCAATTTATCGTAAATAGCTAAGAATTTATAATACATGATATTAATCTAAATAACTATAGCACTGATCCCGAAAATCTAAATATTGATCGACTTCTCAAATTGGCGGTAACATAAACGTTGCACTACACGCCTACATTTGAACTTCAGTACTAGAAAGCTACTTATCAATTAGGACGTGGATAGCGAAGCGTTGCTTGTAATTTGGATTTGTAATTGGAATGTCACTTCCAAGACAGTTCATTTCTCGGTGTAGATCAGGAAGACGATGTGTATTTGAAAATTAGATTGTAACAATATCATATTGTAACTGCATAGACTTGTGGTGTTGTCCGTTCGCTGTATTGTTTTTAGGAGCAGGCGGCAGGAGCAAATAGACGAGATCCCGTTATTGCTTCGAGTATACGTCGTAGCGGGGTCGCTACAATATTTTTGTAGACTATACTGACTTCTAGTATCACTTAAATGACACGGCGATATTGAAATACTATTTGAAAAGTAATTGGAGATAAAAAAAAAAATTCTGCAGTACATGCCATTCGTCGTATATGTCCCATACAGTTTTGGTTTACCTATATACCGGTGTAGCACAGTTATTTCGGTTGTCTAGTTTTAGAGATGGAGTATTCGATCCGCCACTGCGCTATCCATCCTTAATCATTTTTGAGTTGTTATTCGTAGAGAATAGAGGGAGGTTATGAAAAATAATGCGCTGATTTCGTCCAACAACTATTTCCAGGACGAGAGCCCGTGCGAATACTCGAAGGCAAACATTGGCGCTACCATCTCGAGCTGTGTGGATGTCACTCCACATGGCGACGAGAAAGCGTTGGAAAAAGCCGTGTCCACAGTGGGTCCAATTTCTATTGCCATTGATGCTTCTCAACAAAGCTTTCACCTTTACAAGAGTGGTGAGTGGTCTGTTCGAATCGTTTACCCTTCGATACATTTTATGTCAACTTGAGTCACTTTGCGTATTGAATCGACTTGTACTCAGTCATTTCGCATGACTGGACCAAATCCTGTGACTCAAGACAACCTATATATGACTCAATTCAAGTCTCGTGTACCAGGAACGATACTTGAAAAATAGGCCAAGAAACTGTACTTTATTGGTTTGAATGAACGCGTAAAGAGTGAGAAAATGAGTAATATATGAATGCGAAGCCTTCGATATCGATTGATTCATTGTGACTCGGGACCTTGTGGCTTGTTTACAACCCTGGTTAAAGTTGATATAGAATATCACTCGTGGTAGGAATATGGTTTGCCTTTTCGTTCCAGGCCTTTACAGTGAGCCGAGATGCAGCTCCACCGTTCTTGACCATGGCGTGCTGATTGTAGGGTACGGATCAGAACAAGGAAAAGACTACTGGCTTGTCAAAAACAGGTAAAAAATGCGAGCATTCTTGTCTGTGACCCGCTTCTATATATTCGTGAATTTCAGCTGGGGAAAGCAATGGGGAATGGAAGGATACATCAAGATGTCAAAGAACGCGGGAAATCAGTGCGGTGTTGCCACCCAGGCCAGTTATCCAGTCGTATAAATTAAAAAGGTGTGTCATGTTGCTAGGGATAGTACATACCGGAACCAGCGCCCTCACATATATTCACATGTGAAAGGTTTACAATCACAATAATTTCTTTTTAGAGCAGTTGAACAACTAAACATGCTATTGGAAAGCGTGCGCATATGCAATCAAGAAGGATATTTGTGTTTAATATATTTTGTGTCCATGCAATAATTTCGTTAATAAAATCGATTACAGTATGATACAATTTTCGACCTATTGGTCGTTAACGATGGTATCCAGACGAACGTTTAACAGTTGGATCTTATAGAAAATGCTCTACCAATGAGCTTCCCACGAAAGCTGCAGTTAGACTATTCAAAAAACACTCGAGAAGTTCGTGATCAGTTGACCACAGAGATCACGACCAACAGCAGAGCCAGGGCTGCTAAGCGTCTGCCTTTATGTACTGTGTTTCGGCCTACGCGCAAGACTTGGCATGAGCGGACACTCCAGATTTCCTTTTTATTGCTTGATAGCCGTATAGCCTCACATAAAATGTGCGGAAGTCGTATGTTATACCTACCAAATATAGCTACCCAGGAACGTAATAAACAAATAAAACAATTATTTACTCAGAATCAAAAGCGTTAGGGTAGAGTAAATGAAAGTATGAAAGAAATTACTACACCTCGCCCGTCATTGATTCCAGGAAGATATGAAGCTGTATAGAGATAGAGAGTGAAATTAGCACAATGAGCGCGGGGAATTATTTACCCATGATAATTTCAAGTTTATTCATAAAATTTCCTCATTTCAAAATATCACAAGATTGTGATACAATGAAAGATATGAAGATCCGAAGCGACTTGGAGTAGTCTTTGAAATCAGACGTCCACCAGTGATAAGTTTGTGCGTCGCTAGCAAGGATGCGATACTTTTTGTTGTCCCTTCAATACTGTCTGATGGATGAGCTGTTCACAACGCTCTTTCAATTTACTAGTATAATGCAGTAATGCTACTTTAATCGTCCTTTGATGGAGTCATAGTGACTCCGGATCTCCGGTTGGCAAATACTGTCATGCGCAAAGTGCGGTGTGTCAAACTATTTGCGGAGACTCTGTCTTGTTCTGTGTGACGTTCAGCCGTTGCTATATTATTGTACCTGTATTACTTGCAATAATAGGTTACGTCAAATCTGCAATTTCTCTTGATCCAGTATGACAGCATAGTCATCCTCTTCTGACAGTGATACAGATCAGCCACCGGACAGCTGCACTGACACTACACTGATTGTAATTACTAAAATCGTATATTTCGCGCAAATATATATGACCCACATCAATAAGTCCTCACTGGTATTTCGAAAATGACTCAAATTCACGACGGATCGTTCGATTTGAACGTGGAAAATCAGACACAGTTGCGTGTTCCGGCAATTACGGAAAGTGCTCTTCATGTCAAATGTTATTCGTAAACGTTTCCCGAGCTTGCTGTCAATTCTTCATTTTCGTGGTACATTTGAACCGATACACCACATGATGAGTTTGCGATAGAGTCCGTTTCGGGCAGGTAGTCCGAATTAAGCCTCTCATTAGTAGATGGCACGACTGTGTGAGCTGACGATGATCCATCGACCCTTTCAGGGTGAGATTCCATGTGGCGCTCCGTAACTATGGAAAAGAAATTATTATTAATAATAATAATAATTCAAGTAGCAACCATAAACGGAATGGGAGGTGCATATGTCAATGGCAGGTCATTTGAGTGGCACGAATACAGCTGATTTGAGTGACGCATTGCGATTTAGTCAAGGGTAGGCATCTATATAACACTACGTAGCTATACTAACTAGATTGGCAATTTTTATTGATTGTAGCTGAGTTTGGGGCGCTGGTTCCGAAAGTTTCATTAGTTTTTCGCAATTATGGGGGTGGGTTGGATAAACTGCACTACACAAGGAATTGAGCAAATTAAATTTTCGAACTTAGCAGCAATTAAAACATGGGTCCAAACTGAAGTATTGTTACTTAGTCGCAATCGAGTCTGAATAGAGAATGATCAGCAGAAAACCGATGCTGACCTTGACTCGACCTTTCCACGAGCAGTCTCAGATGCGTCCATATTTCCTCTAAAAGAGTCGTTTCAGAAATTTGCAATCGCCTTCTCAAAACCTCGCTGTCCAACCCGTCGTCAGCCACTTTATTTCGATGCAACCGGTTTCCGATATATCCGGATATTTTGTCGTTATTCGACCGATCGTAAGAGTCTGCGTTTCTAGATTCCAACTCGCAGTTGAATATGGCCAGACGACGTTGCCACCTGTCCCTAGTTTGGTTACGAATTCGCCTAGACTTTCGAACTTTTCGTTTGGAGCGTCTGGTGGATACCGTAGATACTTTAGTGGAAACGGCGCCAGCAGTTGGCGAATTTTGAGTGACTTCATATAATCTTATGCCCTGGTGATCACGCTTTATCGTGCGCTCTCTGGTGGCTGTTCCTTCAGTGTCTTCCGCTATGTTATTACGATTTACAACTACGCAAGGCGCTGGTAAGAGTGGTGAAGGAGGAACATGTCCGTGAATGACATCGTTCGCAAACTCGTAACCCAGCATAGAAACAGTTTCTGGATCGTTTCGTTTCGGGTAAAGCGGATGCCATCTTTCCTTATTTGACATCTGTCTTTTGATGCGAATTTCTGACGACCGTGTTCCCACTCTTTTCCAGTTACGCGCCAAGTCCGGCAAGCACGGTTTGGATAGAGGTGGTAATTTACAGTAATTCGCTTCTGCGTCGACAGAATGATTATAGCTCTCGATGTCGAGGTATCTGTCTAATGCGCCTGACGCGTGCATGTCCAAGTTGCTATCTGAAGAAACAAAAGATATATCAAGAGACGGAGGGTTACGTGACCTGCTGTAAAGTATGTCGGATTCTAACTTTATCTGAAAAAAGTTGTTTTACATAAAGTACAACACTGAAATTCAACTACGTTCGTAACTATGCGATATTATTGAAATCGAAAAGAGTATTATACGTTTTGGTGTGTAGCCTAGACAGCGAGGGGGAGAGAGAGGTAGTTTTACAGTTGACTGTCTCAGTTTGAACAGTTAAGTTATTTCTAATAATTATATCCTTTCAAAAACATCGCAAGACTGCGATACAATGAAAAGACAGGAAAGTTGTCGAAGCGACTTGGCGTAGTCTTTGAAATTTGACACCCACATGGGCCTATCAGAGGTGATCAAAGTAGTCGCCGTCGCTACTCAAGTAGAAGTAGAAGTAACGCCGTAATTTCTACTCAAGTAGAAGTAGAAGTGGCGGTTCACAAGTAAGTAAGTAAGTAGATATTCCATGCCTATTTTTGCCTAAGAAACTGAAAACTGTCAAGTAGAAGTAGAAGTAGTCTAAAATCATAACTACTTAATAAGTAGTGCGAGCAGGAAAAATCTACTTCAAGTACTTCAAAAAGTAAAAGTACTTCGTTATTGACCACCTCTGGGGCCTATATAGAGCAATGTCGAGATGAGGCATGCACACTGAATGAAAAGTATCAGAAGATAACATAAAAAGGACATAGTCATACTAAGTATAGCAGCAAACATATAAAATTGAAACCAAAGTTTGGGTTATATTATATATCACGCAGATTGTTTGAAAAAATTGTCATTTTAAAAAGAACAAATTGTTTCGTTTTTTGTTTGTTTCAAAAGCGTTATAATTATGCCATAATTGTGTGAATTCTTTCGCAAAAACATGTAGTATGAGCCTGCGGACGATCTGCACCAGATATAGTCCGGGTCAAAGAAATTTTTTGGTCCGTTTGGAGCATGTAGCGGAAGCCTTTTTCAAGAAAGGAACCATATTTACCCTATATTTTTAATTGTCAATGTCATTCCACTATTACGTCATGACTAAAATTCGTGACGTCATGGATAATAAAAAACAGAAACTTTGAAATATGTAATAAGTATGTTTTAAATATGGGCGGTGTTTTAAACATGTTTGTTTTAAATCGATTTATGTTTTAAATGCAACCCTAAAACGTAAAATAATTTTCTTTTAAATCTATCTTATACCCCAATTCAGGGATATGTTGCGGTAGTGTAGGCCTACTGCAAATGATATAATGATAATAAAGTATACAATAATCTGCAAACTTACCTAACAAAGACGGTATCGTGTCTTCGTACGCGTTATTTTCGTAAACAGTCAATCTGCTATGCGCGGTAGATTGTCCCTCGTCGACGTGCCGCCGATCCAACATCTTCGCGCTAAATTTAACCAGCGGATTTCCACGAAAACAGCGAGCTGGCTCGTCGTCCGGCCGTCCTATTTCCTCCATTTGCGGTTCGTTCGTATCGGACGTTATTCCGGCGGTTTCGACGAACATTTTCGACTTTTTCAAACTCGATTTCATCGGACATTTCTTTGTCGGTGATGCGTCGCCCGCGTTTCTTTCTGCGTCGACCGTTTGCTCAGAAATTTCGATGATGACGCGCTGTTCGTCACGATTACTCTGATGATACATTCGGCCCCAACAGCAACAACGCGTCATTTTCTTGATTGGCGACCTGGTGCGGCGAAAAAACCTGAAATATTTGTAGCGTTCGTTTTGTCAGTGATGGCGCAAGCTGAAATCTTGTTTTTATCGCGAATTGCACGTGAATGCGAGGCAAAAACGTCAAAATGAAGTAGTCAATGAATTGGTTCACAATCCGCTACCGACATCGTATCGGGTTGACTCAAAAGTAGAACGGAAGCAATAAGGAAGGACAAACAGCTCCGACGATTGCTAGAATAACAACACTGTTGACGAATTTATGAACGAATGGATGTTTATAGCAAGACAACCTACAGGAGAAAGTCATACAATATACATCTATTCGGAAAATAGATTTATGTCGACCCAAAATAATTGTAGGCACTTATACTTTCCCCGAACGCCAGTTTTGGGCCTACAAGAGTGGCAAGTGCCGCTGCGATGAGGGATTTTGAAAACACGTCCAAACTACTCCGAGTGAAAGTACAGAAAACGAGGGGTATGAAGCGCCAAAACTTGTTATTTGATTTGGCTTTTGCATATAGTTTGGCAATAAACCACGTTCGGAGCACTGCGCAGGTGCTAGAGAACATGTTGTCTTGATGCAGGCGACAATATTTTATCAGCTATATAACATCGTTTACTTTATGACACATAGTAGGCGTGCTCAACTGCTCATAGGAAGATATCATACCGTCTACA
>ATSW01026595.1:0-10611 GCA_000444245.1 Botryllus schlosseri
TAATCAATCTAATCATCTTCCAAAATAGGCCGTGAGTAAGTATGGGTGAAGGTGCCGGCCGTTTTTTAGCAATCACCTTATCAAATTCTGAGCTGGACCACGGAACATTTTCAAATTAGACACGGAGTCACGACCATAAAAGGTTGAAAACCTCTGGCTGCGCTACCTGCTGGTGCGGACCGGCAGTTAGGCTCATAAATAGTCGTATTCGTGTGACATGAACATTGACTTTACGATGTGCAATGACGTTCCCTGCATTCTGCAAGCCATCATCCTTCGCCAGCTCTACCGCTATCATGTGGGCGGAGAGAGGATCAAAATTATATAGTAATAGATGGTAGACCATAGAACCAATATTATTGACAGAATTCATTCACAAAATTTAATGACCAGACGCACATAGCAAGTCTCCCCCAAGAATTTGCATTGATTACCCTACGGCGGGCCCAAGATCAGTGTTTATTTGGGCTGGAGAGGGCTGTAAAAGTATCGGTTCTGGTTACAACACACAACCACATATTCCAGCTCTTGAACCCGATCGTGACCACCTCTGGTCGATAGGCAAAGCATTGCTAGTGTGACGTCATATTGACAGACATTGAATCTTACCTCATTTTTAAATCTGCTAGTGGGCGCTAAAGAGTGTCCAGAATTTGAGCCACAGAAAGATGGTTATCCTAGTATAGGTGTCCGGTCAATACCGAGAATGCTATTACCGAGAAGGACAATACCGAGAATGGACATTACCGAGAATGGACAATACCGAGAATAGACATTACCGAGAATGGACACCACCGAGAATGGACATTACCGAGAATGCAATGCAGGCTTGTTATGCACGTGAACAGGTCGTGTATGTGCATCACGGCGTTGTCACATTCGGTATCGACTCTCAGTTATAAATTTCTCGACAGTTTCCGTTACATTAAGCTAGATTCTTGGCATTGGCCATTCTCGGTAATGTCCATTCTCGGTAATGTCCGTTCTCGGTAATGTCCATTCTCGGTAAAGTCCGTTCTCGGTGATGTCCATTCTCGGTAATAGCATTCTCGGTAATGTCCATATCGGTAATAGCATTCTCGGTAATAGTATGGAACCCCTAGTATAACATACGGCTCAGTATTTACACGGATGGTATCATTAATTCACTACCATCTTTTAATTTTTCTCTTTTTTTAATTTCCTTTTTAACTAACATTTGTTATGGCAAGACCGTATAGAGACAACTGTACCTGTTTGATGCGGGTGTGATCAGACTAGTTGACTTCCAAGGTCGTAGCGATCATTTTTATCTGATACCGAATACTGTGCATGCATATTTAATGTGCCACCATTATTGCTGAATGATATGTAGCCTATGCGTCGGATTTGCAGTTACGCATGAGCCAACTATTCAGATAAGGTTTGTCTGCTCTCATCGTATTACCATATTGACCCGAATAAGCACACATCACAACATACTTGGAATGGCTTTTCTCCGGTATGAACAAGCATATGCCGTTTCAGTTTAGAACTTTCGACAAAAGCTTTTCCGCATTCCGCACAGACATGAACTCGAGGTCCGTGGGTGTGCAAATGTTTTCTCATCGCCGCATTGTCTCTGAAGAACTTCGTACAGCCCTAAAATTATAATTGTGAAATGAAATGGGGAAGTTGTTGATAAATGAATGGACATAAAATTTTACCTGGTGAGGACAAGCAACATTTCGCGGTGTGTCATCTACCGGTTTGGACTTCTTCGTCTTTGTCTTCAAATTAGCACTAAATGGTACAAGTTTTTAATCAATATCTGAGGATCGCATTTCAACACAAGCAAAGTAACTTCACAATTGCAAAACCTCTTCATAACTTTAGCCTACATGTTCAAGTGTTGCATACTTGCATGACCTTGAATAGCACCTATTTTCTAGGCACAATGTGGAGCGTTACCAAAGGAAGATTCGATCATCTAACTAGTGCTAAGTCACGGTTTTATCCGAGTTTTGGGGCATATTATTCAGGGAGAGATGATATAGCTGACCGTCTTTGGCGATGCTAATGGAGGTCCGCTGACCTTTAAAAGTCGGGACCACATTTTCAACTTATTTGATACATGTGGTCAGACATGAATCAGATTGGTCCTACTAATGTAGCAGTCTCTGTCGAAGTGAAACGATGCTTTCAAGTATAGTATTAGGTAGTAATGCCACAAGTAGGCCCTACTCGCTAAACAGGATTAGGGGTCTCAGGTAGGGGTCATTAACGGTGTGGTGTCCCGTGATGACAGTAGCAAATATTCAAATGAGAGTTTCAAAGGTCGAAGTGAAGAAGGTTGCGATGTGAACAGCAGTTGAACATGGGTCATTACACCCAAAGAAACGCCTTCATCTCCGCGGATCCGAAAGGGAATGTAGGCCTACTCTTCCCAAACCTAGATACGGAGATATGCACTTCGACGCCCAGTGCGGTAACGCAACTGTGCTCTGAGTCTCGGGACGAGGTATATTTACAAGGTAAGGCACCGAAACCGTGTCCATTGCTCTGATGTGAAAGTGAAGAAATTGCAACTCAATCGGGTAGGCGGTGGTAGTAACTGGTAGCCCTTAACATTAATCAGTACCCACCAAGTAGCTCTTGGTTTCAAAAAGGCTGGTGAGCCCTGGCCTAAGGTATATATATTTCCTAAAGCCCATAACCACTTTCTTCAAAGTGAACCCTCATCAATGGCAAAGGACGACTCATACAAATAGTCAATCTACAATACATAACATACTGTACTTGAACCAGATAAACCTGATATGTACTACTATGTACAATGCACAATTGCTCAATGGTCACACAACAACGCTTGCAAACATATCCATCAAACATATCCATCATACCAACAATAGTAATAATAAATGACTATGAACTTACGTGTATGGGATATATTGCTTGGGTTCATCCGCCTCCTCTCTGATCTCTGGTATTGTATACTGTGACAAGACAACATTTGTGTATTTCATGCCAGATTGAAATTTCTTCCAGCATTAACACAGGGTGAACATGATAATTAACTGAACATTCAAGGAATTCATACTAGGGTAGAATTGAAGAAATTGCCAGGCCTACAAGGTGTCTGTGACCCTTATTCAGTTTGTTTGTCAGCACATATTTAAATACAAATTCGACATAGTCTGCGACTGTGATGAAGTGCAAAATCCTGAATCCATTGATCATTTGCCACGATAACAGTTTCATCTTCCTGCTGAAAGCGCAAGTTATATTAAGTAGGCTTACCGCTACCAGAAAAAAAAACTAAATTTTATAACACATGTCGTTACACAACTAAACCCTGCACCTAAACTTGGAAATTGGTATACAAACTAGTTTGTCCTCACTTTAACACCAAGGCCCTAGATTTGAAAAAGTCAGGTAGGTCTACAAAACTACTCTAACCAAGTTTGTACGTATTGTATAGTCTGCACCAGTGCTTTCTATCCAGTGGGTCGCATTGCATAGCATAGCTATTTCAGGTAAGTCGCGAAGTATTTCTGAATGTTACAGTAGTTTTCTCTTCAACATGTCTGAGGCCTGCTTTGGTTGTTTTGGAATGATAGCAATCTTATAATTGATTTGATACAATATCATAAATAAAACACCTTGGCAGAACGACGATCTTGCCTGTGGCGATGGGTCTAAATTTGATGTACCTCAATTTTAGGTCGGCTGCTGACAGATACATCTGTATGTTTTCCGAACAGGAAAATCAAGCCAAACAAACCTAGACATGATCTGATAATAGCTAATATGCAAGCTCAACTTTCGTTTTAATGGTAAATTACATGTCTGTACAATACATTGTTTCTTTTCCCACTAATTTGTTTTTCTTTCGTTTTGTTATATCTCATTATAAGGGCGATGTTTTTTGACAAGTCAAAATAAATAAAAATTTTGTTAAAATTGCAGCATTAGGTCAAAAAATTGTCAAAATTGTTTACAAAGTAAAAAAAATTTTGCAACCAGCATTTCGTTTTATTGTAGATGTTTGCTCTGTCGGTGAACACGTCATTTGAGATTTTCCATCTTGTAGCCTACTTTATAGGCTTACCGGTGTATACGGCCAATTGTCCGCTCATTGGGAGTCATAAACGGTCAAATGAAACAAATAGGTTGACATGGTGTTATGCTCAAAGTACCGCAATATCCTAACTGAAGCAAGGCTCTGTGGGCATTGGTTATTATATCAAGAAGCCCATGATGAAAAATTGTGATGTAGACATTGTCAGAATGAAGCAACACAGTGTGTCACCAGCAGTGTACACACAGCTCCAGTGTTACCAGCCAACAACTGCTGCTGTTGAACATTCTTTCTATATTCTTGGCAAGCTACTTAGCAAGGATAGACACTTTCTACCCGAGAATGTAGGAAAGTATCTTTTGTTGTACTACAACAAATTTTAATCATTTCTATCATAATTCGTTATGCAACTACTGGCATTCTTCAAAGGTTCAGATTTCGTTAAAACAAAGTTTTAACATTATGTGCGAAAACACCTAATTTGCATACATGTGGTCAAAATCTTCTGTTTTCTAGGTGAAAAAAACGCCCTACTCATCATGATTCGTGCAATAAAACTTGCGTTAAAAGAGGGTCGCAAACAGAGAAAGGTTGGGAAGCACCGCTCCAAAGTGATAGCGAGTCACAAGTCACCATCGACAACACCAATAATGACACGCCAATACTATGATTATGTTTTATGTTTTGTTCATTTTTTTTCAAGTAGGCCTAACACATGCCTTATTACAATTCCCTTTTTAGTGATAATACTTCAATTCAATAAAATGAAGAATTTCTGCAAGAAAGGTCATATTTTAGCATTGTTTTTAATTTATATCAATTCCAATAACAAAATATGTTGCATTACATTTGTATTTTCTGTTGACACCCCATCTTGACTTGACGAAGGTGTAGTGCTATCCACTGATGGTACATTGGCAATTGCGGCATAATCTTCCCCGAGATCACTCGTCTTTTTATCATCTGCAAAAGGAAACAACTACTTTAACCATCAATACAAGACGGATTCATAATGATCATTAATCGTTCGTTAGCAGGTCCGGTTGGTCTCAAAATTAGCCGAGACGTCTTATGCTGGTAGCCTTACGTTCATCATTTTATATATGAGGTAAGATTAAGTGTTTAGAGAATTCGGTAATGATAGCAAGACGATCATATTTGAAAAGCATCCATTGGTAATACGGTAAAGATAGCATGTCAGTTTCATTGGAGCTCATAGCTGAAGTACATTCAGAGCTGTTATATTCAACAATATAAAACTTTATTATTGCGCACCTGCAGTATAATTTGCTATAGTGTACCGACCGAGCTTCATGTCTATAGAAAGCTTGAGCACAATAGAAGTGAGTATTTTTATTTCTATTTCTATTTGTTTCAACAGGTATTCATGACGTCTACTTCTAACAATGCAAAAATTATAGGATAAAAATGCATGGTCTTGGCAAGGTTAGAGAACACCAAAGTATACTGGACAGACGAAGATACAGCCTCATATAGATGAGAAATTGCATTCTGCTAATGGTGCGGCATATGTCTGTGCATGGAAATTAACATTGAACTGGAACCATTGCATGATTTGGTATTCACAACTACATAGATCTATAGCAACTATATTTTAGTAATTCTCAAATCACCCTTTCCACAGCAACCTTATCAATTTTTGTCCAGCATGATATGTCAGGAATCGATGCAGACTTGCATCAACTACCAGTCAGGATGGTTGATGGTGAACGAACTACTGGTAGTTCTAGTTCTATTTGCAGATTTTGAAAAAGGAAGCAGTTTTAGTTATATGCATTTGTAAAGGTCGTCAGTTCTAGTTCTAGTTGGGAATTCTGAAAAGTGAGTACCGGTAGCGAACATCCAGTGGTTTGTACAAGTCTGGATCAATGTCAACACACAGCCCCAAAAGGCCTATAATCCACATATTGTTTCACACCCAGCGTTCCCGTCATCAACAACAGGACAATATGATCTAGCCATATATATATATATATATTGCATAAAATATTTGGCATCAGGTCGTACCGAAAGCGCCAAAGGCTATCTGGCATTGAAAATTTGACTAACTTGATCGCTTGTATGGCAGCTCATTGCTACATTGATCTTCAATTGCTTAGCGAGCGGCATAGCCCGAATGCCATATCCGTATTTTCATATCCTATAAATTGCAACCTGTGAAACCAGTTATGATTCGAACACTCTTGACAAGCACAGTTCAATAGTGTCAGAAATCACACATCTCATTTCAAGATTTACATTAGCGATAGATTGCTCGGCTAAGAGATATGTTTGGGGGAGAGCGGATACAGATTGTTATCTGATTATTAAGACTAGATTTAAATGAGTAGGACTACCCAATTGACATAATTTTGAGTACAGCGTTAAGCTTCGAGTAGAGTTTTCGATCGCACACTGCGACATCATACACATTAGGAGGAATTTCAAGAGATCATGTATGGTACGGTATGTACTTTACATGCAACCACAATTAACCATCCCAGGTTCAGACTGGAAACAGTGGTTGTTTTCAGCAATAAGTTGCGCGTGATAGAAGGGTTTCTTGCATAGAATAAGTAGGTAATTACACGGAAAGTTGCGCGTGACGTTGCCACCAATTCCACTCTGGTCCCAGGTACACTTAATTATAAGTAGGCATAAGCTAATTTTGTATTTGTTAACACCATAGCTATGAGATAACGCAATGAGAGACAACTTCCCGAAAGAAATATCGTTTTCGTTAGCATGTCCAGTATTATGCTTCATTTTGCCAGGTTGGAATCCCGGTACGTTTAGCGCAATATCTTTGGTGTGCCAAGACGGTTCTCGGCGTCACACCTGTGTGCAGTCAGTAGAATCTTTGGTGTGCACGAGACACCGATTCCATATTGGTCATTTTGTAGATGCTGATATGTTTTCAACCCAGATTAGACACTTTTAATGTCCTTTGTGGGAAGAAACTGTTGGAACGATGAAGTATGGCTAATGATTAGTCACAAAAAAACTCAAAAATATGACTTTGACTCGAGTAGTCAAATCATTGTGTCCAGACTACTCGTCATTAGCATTTGGCCAGTCGCATCACAGTAAACGTTCACCGATGTCGTGTAAATCAGAGAATGTTTACTAAAAGCCTATGTAAGACTATGTAGAACAACTTGACATAGTGAAGCAAGTATCCCCTATGGTTATGGTTGGGTGACATTATAAGATTCAGTCAAATTTAGATTTGATTAAAATATATATTTTATTGCAATAGTGATGGATTATTAAATGGATGATATTTTGCAAGAAGTCCCCGAACTATTGGTCAACCAACTCGCAGCCAACAGTTGCAAACGCTCACCACTGCCAGGCGCGTGTGTCCCGTTTCAAGTAAGCGGCCATTTTGGCAAACCTGACCGGTTTCCGCCATGTTGGCACAGCCGCCATCTTGGATTATTTGTCATTCATCTTCGCGCCGTCAGCGAGCCGGCATGCGATCACTAGTGCTGCGAGTCAGGACAATATTTCGACAGCATTTCTGGGTTATTTTACGTGATTTTGTGTTGCTACGAAATTGCGACGTACCTGAAGCCCACATGGTAACGGAAAACTCTCCCTCGAGGGTTTTAATCTGTACTTGCTTCTGCTCCCATTTCTTCGACATTTTACGTTCCCCATCCTCGCGGCCATCTGATTTTCTTGACCTTTTCGATCCTTTTTTGCTCTTCGTCGTACCCACGGAACCTTCTGGATCGTGGTCCGCTAACGAATCTGATACGGGCACCAAGATTTGGTCAGACCCAACCACCGGGTTCGGTATTCTCAAAGGTTCATCGCTTATTACTTCCTCCGCCGGCTGGACTATGATTACCTCCTCAAAAGGGCTTTGAGACCTCACTTGCTGTAGGGAGATCAAAGGCTCTTCTTCCATAACGGACAAAAATATATTGTCGCTATCTAAGCGGTTCCTTGCAGAGCAGCTGCGCAGTGTCTCATAAATACATACAGACAAAATGGTTACGATAGGAATCCTTGGAAATCTGTGTATTATATTTAGAGAAATTTTACCAAACCGAGGTCTACAAGCTGGAGCGGTTAGCGAGTTTCCTCGCCATTTTACACGATACCTTCAAGCGAGATTTGCTCTTAGAGCGAGAATATTAACGCCGCCATTTGACCCAAGGCTAGTAGTCACGTGATTAGCTCTCGTCTGTCGCGTTCTTGGTTTCTGGCTTGTGCAGTTCGATATGTAAACGCTGGCATCAGCATTGAGTAGCTGTCTGCCGCGAATCGACGTAGGAGAGACAGCGAATCGAGAAGTTATACTCGTCGTATTTTCTGAGCCTAGAATATATTATACTTCCCAGTGTAACCAAAAGCGCAGCACTTCCATTGGTCACAACACAGATTCATTTTGACCACACACCGAGAATGCAAAACTAGCGCAGTATTTGATGATATTATCATCATCATCATTGGTTTATTAGCAATTTTATCAGTTCAATGCACCACAAAAAAAATGCGATACAATGAAAAGACAGGAAGATGTCGAAGCGACAAGGAGTAGATGACATCAACACTTTCTAGTCTCGCTGTTGTTCGTTTTAGTAAAAAAGGATTTATAACGATATATATTAGCATACGCCCGGTACGTCACAATTTTACGCGATATGCTTCTATGTTTCTCAGTCCCTCCACTGCCTCCCTGCAATTCAATGTAGAGGCGAGGAGGCATACATCTTCTTGCAGCGAAAGCGGTTCTGTATTGTATAACTTAAGGCACAATAATGATAACAGTGCTAGGGAAACCATCGATAATAGTTCCGCCCATCAGAGCTAGATTCAATTCGATTTATTGCTAAAATATCATCATTCAATACGCCACAAGACTGCGATACAATGAAGGATAAGAAGATGTCGAACCGACTTCGGGAGTAGTCTTTGAAATGACACCCACCTGGCCTAGGCGATGTAAATATAAGTAGGCATGCACGCTGAAAGAAAAGTAAAAGAAAATAATATAAAAGGACAGTTGACAAAAAGGTGGCATGTGTCGGAAGGCGAGATCGGTCCGGTAAATTAGAGGGCTAACTTCGCTTTTGCAAACATCCCTTGTCAATGATTACAATCCACCCATTGCCATTACTTTGGACTCCGTTCTTGCTGTCTTTCCTTTGTGTTGTCGTCTCCTAGTGTTTTGGGATTATAACAATTTGTCTGAATGGTGAACCATGGACCACTAAAGTATAGAGACAACCGCTTGATCAGCTTATGACCTGGGTGAAATTGATATTTTTGCCAGGGACGAAATCCTTGCAATTGATCAATTCTGGCCAGATCGTCTGCGATTGGTCCAAGCGAATCAAATCAACAGATAGGCCTACATATATTCAGCTGTGAGTTAGCACATAGGACACACGTAAAAATATTCGGCTATACTTTAACGAATATACTGGTGCGATAACATACTATCAATTCAGTCATTATCCGGGTCGATGGAGACGAGGGCACCTTGCCTCCTCCAGGTTTCGACATGATCTTATTGACATCATAGGAATCCGTGACGTCACAATATCGTTGAAAAAAATTCGCCGCTCACAAATTTCATCCCGTTAGGCTACGCCATCTTGCTCTTTCCATATAGTTCCATCCATGCACTTACCTATTCAAATAGGTCAATCGAGTTTGTGTATATATGATGTAGGTGTAGGTTAGGCAACAAATTATTACCGATGTGAAGCCCACGTGCACTTGGATTAGGCACCGTCACTTCACAGCTAATTCTGACTCCTGTTTGTACTATTTCATCAGCGTTTTTGTCGAAGTTGACGAAGGCAGTGTGATGATTAGGAACAGACGTTATTGACGGAAGAAATTGTATCGCCTCTCTTTTTATTTTCCTAATGTTGCAAGTTCTTTTCGCCACCTATGGTAATCAGTAATCACTTTTTTTCATATTTATTATCGTGTTTAAAAAATTACATCTTACTCGCTGTCTATGATATCTCCATCCTTGACAAAAGAATCCCAATGACACCGTGATTGCCTGAAATATGTGTAATTCGTGTTCATTTGCTGTCTATTAGAACAGAAACTCCTCGTTACATCGCCTAGGCCAAGGTGGGTGTCTGATTCCTAAAACTACTCCAAGTCGTTTCGACACCTTGTTATCTTTTCATTGTATCGCATTTTTGTGCTGTATTGAACTGATAAAAATTGCTAATAAACCAAACTGAACTGAACTGAAACTTGCGATTTGCCCATTGACATACTTTTACACAAAAGTAAATTGCTCATACTAATTTTCATTTTTTTATGAATGAAGTTACAAAAAAACTGTCTCGAGAGACATGAGAGTAGGCTATATGATCAATGCGTAATGTGATTTTTATTATACATATTTCGCAATCCGAGGGGAATTGTCGCTTATATTTGATATCATGGAAATATTAGCGGTTCAAGATATATGATTGCATTCACAAAATATGTCCTGTCTTTACTCACCAAAAGACCAAAATAAAAGAAGAAGGAAAATGCATTATCGCGGGATCCTAGGAATATAGCTCCAACAGTGATAACTGAGTCGG
>ATSW01026604.1:0-12105 GCA_000444245.1 Botryllus schlosseri
AAAGAGCTCTTTATATTAATACTAATAATATAGATAAAACTAAGGAATGAGTGGCGCTTGTCACAACTAAAGGCTTTTTGCGCCGCGGAAAAGACATGTTAAAAGATAGAGAACAATCACTATATATCATGGAAATATAACATACTAGACATGTACACATAAAATGATCAATGGGTTCTACAATGTTCATCGCATCGATATACCATATTCAATCACATATTGCAATACCTGTGGGTCAGTCAGTAGACTACACATATCGAAATTACATTCCTCGACTCTGTATGACGTCGTTGGCATTCTCGTGATCGTGGTATTCTTTGCAATTCAGCATATAGTGTTCAATGGTTCCACCAATGCCGCACTCCTCCGGCACTTTGTAGGATGCTTTGTAAGCTATTTAAAAGAGCTCTATATAGAAAAGGCATATACCTCACCATATTTGTATTTCCTTTCTTTCGCTTAATTAGTTTCACTGACTCTAATACACTTTTGTTATTATTATCTGGCCACACGACCCATCCCTTTTTATTGGAAAACATTCCTACTTATTTTAGTTCTGGGTACAGCTACGATTGCAACATTGGATTCCTTGCCAGGGAACTTTGGACGATGCGAGGAAAACATATTTACAGCGTAAAATCAGTAATGTGTGACCTAATATGAATCTTTTAGAGAGGCCCGGGTTATGCAACGGTCGCCATCGTACATTGCATATTGCACAATGCACATACATCCATCAAGTGTTTATTACTGAGGAAATATACCTGTCGTGTTGGCATTAAGGGAAGCATATCATGAACAAAACTATATAGTTAGCTCGCTTCCGCAATTCCACGGCACAACAGAGAGCAAATTGAATTAATAATTTTCCACACTTCAGTCATGCTGCAATGAATTGAATTCCCAACGGCATATTGGAGATTAGTTTCATAATGACTAGTGTTTCGGGCAGAGCTATCTGACTTTGCTATTGTCTTTCATGTCTGGTGCTTCTCATGTAATTTCCTGATACGCAAATCCCGAGAGTTCTCATTTCGTCTGGCGAGGAAATTGTCAATGCAATTTGACATACTGGTTTGCTTACGCTCGCACATGACAACACGATACTATGTTCTCGCAAACGCAAATTCCCTATAATTGGAAATTTCGCCGCCATCGTCTTAATAAACGATGTTACCGATTGGCTCGGTAAGACTTTGGCGGGCCCGCATGGTATCAAAGTTTAACAAATCTCTTTTGTGTCAAGATATTAGCGTTATGATTGCGATTGCTATATATCAGGGGTGGGCAAACAGCGGCTCTTTCAGCGTTTGATTGCGGATCTTGAATGATTGCAAATGCGTTTCGCCATTTTGATAGAGAGGCTCAACCTGATTATTATTTATGCATTTCATGGCGTACTATCAATATGCGTATTGTTTTCGTGTTGTTTCTTTCCTTATGATTTACGCAGGACTTGTACATTGTACACTTTGGGGGAAGGTGGCACTACAGGTTTGAAATTTGCAACTGAACTCTCGGATCGAATTCACATATTCACGTATTTTCGGGCTGGCAAGGGCTCTTCTATTTGGATTGTAATGGCTCGCAATAACTGCTGAGTTTGACCGAGAAAATGTCGAGATTACTATGCTGAATTCACATCAAAGTCTCATCAGCACTTGAACGAACTGCCCCGCACTGATTAGGCGTCATATATGCCTGATTTCAAACACCTTTGCAGCCCAGGTGGAGACGCACCATGCCACCGCACAATTGGCCATTGGCAATTCCCTGCCCACTCACAGACAACCGATGTTCCCACCACTACCTCTTCAAATCTCCTGAAATTTGGTTCACGCACAGATGAGCTAATCCCAAACAGGATGAACTTTATTTTGTGAGAATTAGACTTCGGGGTCAAAAGTTATGTCACTTTGAAAATTGATAATTTTCTGCTGATTTCGGGTCTGCACATTTCCGGTTTTATCAATGCAATATTCAAGAAGGTGTACACTGTAAATAAAAAAGGTGTACCTCCACACCTCCAAAGGTGGTACAAGCAAAAACACCCCATACACCCCTGGAGGTGATTTATGCCATGATTCACCTATCTCCTAAGGTGACCAAGCTACCTTTCCACCCCATAGCATCGTCGCCTACATGGGTGTATTATTAGTCATCTCACCTTTGCTGGACCCTATAGATTCCATAAAACCGGCTCAATTTTCAATCATATATTGTTGCAGCGACAATAGAATTGCGGCACTAAATAAATCAACGAAATAAATAGAACTTGAAATAGCTCAACAGCAGAGGTGGCTATAGTAATGAAGTGATCCAATCAGATTTTTCTTGCTACTTTAATTGGTATGATTTTAGACGTGACTTCAATTTCATAGTTTAGAGTTTTTTAAACTTGAAAATTCTACTTCCTCTTGTGCACGAATACAAATCAACCTATGTAGTTCTGCTTCATAGTTTTCAGTTTGATATGCGAAACTAGAACTGTGCTTTTTCACTTACTCGAAGACTCTACTTCTTCTTAAGCACGAATACAAATCAACCTATGTAGTTCTGCTTGATAGTTTTCAGTTTGTGGAGCGAAACTAGAACTGTGCTTTTTCACTTACTTGAAGACTCTACTTCTTCTTGTTCACGAATACAAATCAACCTATGTAGTTCTGCTTCATAGTTTTCAGTTTGATAAGCGAAACTAGAAGTGTGCTTTTTCACTTACTTGAAGACTCTACTTCTTCTTGTGCACGAATACAAATCAACCTCTCTAGTGCTGCTTAATAGTTTTGAGTTTGTTCATCAAAAGTAGGCTTATACTTGAAAACGCTACTAGTACCTGTACATCAATGGAAATGAACCTATCTGGTTCTACTTAACAGTTTTCAGTTTGTCAGGCGAAGCTAAGCCTAAAATACTTACTTGGAAATTGCTGCTTCTACTTCGGTACAAATCATGACCAGTTTGACCACCTCTGCTCATAACTCAAGCAACATTAAGAAGGTTTATGGCTCTCGGTGGTACTTTTATGGTGGGGAAAATTAAGCACGTGACCGGCTGCCCGCACAACAAATGCATGAAGCGATAGTTGAGCGAAGAAAATGAAATGTTAAAAACCCAATAAATCGTCACCAATACAGCTAAAGCATGCAGCAAGTCACTGTGGCGGATGACAATCCCATCGAACTACACCTTTACTCCAACGCAGCAGAGAATCGTCGGATACGGAGTAGTTGCCATTTGCTGAAAGTATATGTGTATTTATTAGCATCAATCCAAACCACAGGAAATACTTTTTTCTCAATATGATACATTATGCTATAAACAAACTGGAAACCGGTGCAATTTGGTACTCCTGTGAGACATGTAGTAGCGTGAATTAATTGCTCACTTCAATATATTAGATATTATGGTTTTGCCTACCGTGGAAACACTACTGCTTGTACTGACATAATTATAAATGTGCTCAGAAATGAAGGGCTTCTACTTTTTGAGTACTCGAGCATGCTGTGCCTTCTTGCAGTATATAAGTGCTGTACCGTTGGAATACCTGAATTTCTACTTCAGCACCTTCAGAAACCAATCCATTTACTTTTTGCAGTGTATTTTGTCTGCTAGAATGGGGCACGGGAATCGGTTAGTACCAGAATTTGAGCTGCGTTTTCACGTTGACCAGGATGACATAAACCATGCATCGAAATAAGAGCTCATAAATTCAAAAATTCCACCAATTACAAAAGCCATTGTGCAGTGTGTGCTTAACGTATGAATTATATCGGTCTTTTCATTAAATAGGCGGATATTATTTAGATTCCTGTTAAATGAAAATTGAGGAGGCAGGAAAACTTCTCATATCAAAAATTACTTACCCCGCAGGCCTCAGATAGGAACGGACACTCTGCCAAAATGTCTTCGGTATTGGCGTCATGTAAAATATTTTTTCTTCGGTTCAAATAGGTTCTCGCCAGTTTGTCGCCAATAATTTGTGCGGAGGGTTTGCTCTTTTTGCTTCGGTTTTCTGAAGCTTCAGGTGAGAATTGATGCTGAATTCATCTTCACAGTCCTCATTCCATATCACGCTATCCTGAAAGAATGCAGTTCTATAGTCATCGAGGCAGAAAGAGAATGTGCTTTCAGCATCTTACTTCGGATACGTGTGAATGCTTACAAAGAATCCATAGCCTGCGTAGTTCTTTGAAGCGGTCCCGCAAGAAGGACTTCCATGATTGCTGCATAATGGAGAATGATTTAAATGGAAGCATGAAGATCGGCATACTGAACGAAGTAGAAATATGTATTGGAGAACACTTACATATTCAGATTGAGCACCGACAACATGACTCTTTGTCCACCAAGGCAGGGTACTTCTGCACTAATTTCTTGCACTCAAGTTATCGTAGCCGGATGATCCTGGGTATATACAAAAATAGAATGTATAGTGTAGGTAGATCATCTCCCTTTGCAAATCAGTTCAGGGCACGAAAATCACCTCGAAAGCGCATTCTGTGCAGTCTCAAATCGGTATTGTTGCAAGCAATTGAAGTGTCGCAATATGTAATTGTTATGGTCATTGTGTTGTGGCGTTCCGATTATTATAAGACAATGCAGAGTCATTGAGGCAAAGGAGCTTTCTATCAAGACCAATTTAATTGAATTTTGCGCTAGGGTCCCCAGCTATTGGCTTACCAATAAACCTGCTGCCACTCTATGTTAAGATTCGATAATACAACTTTTATTTTATAAGAAATATGTTTGAAATATACCTCCAGCAGCGAATGGATATAATGCCGCGGTAGTATTTCGTACCGTGGCAGCAGCAGTGTCGTTACCTAAATTGCATGACACCCTCTGTGCAGCTTATATCAATCAGCACATGATATGATCATGTGGTAGAGATAACCAACTCTAAGAATCGTACTATGATAAATAAACTGACCTAATATTCAAGTTGCAACCTACATGTATAACATGGCCGACTTGGTCACCTTACAGGCGGCTGCCACTCGCAGTCAGTACCGGTACTTTCGTTAAATAGAGCATGAACTTAGGATACATAATTAATAGAGATACTTACCAATACCAGCGGACAAGAAAGGCTCGGGAAAATCCTCGCATCTATTCGTTCAGCAGAGGCGACGACCTATTTTCCAAACAGCACAGCACAGAACGCAACAAATCAAACTAAGCGATGGCGATTCG
This sequence comes from Botryllus schlosseri, assembly GCA_000444245.1. NCBI lineage: Eukaryota > Metazoa > Chordata > Ascidiacea > Stolidobranchia > Styelidae > Botryllus > Botryllus schlosseri. The sequence continues at coordinate 5,194 of ATSW01026604.1, forward strand.
CTTGGAGAGTGAGCAACTGCGCAGTGCGCATGCGTGAATGAGATAGAACAGGCTGTGGCATTCTGACGTAACATGAGGGTCAGTCAGCGATTTTCCCTGATCAAATGCGAGCGCAGCCAATGCAGCCATATGTCCACAGCGAGAGAACGGTATTTGAATTGAATTGAAGATATCCTACTCCGACCTGAACTAAATATTGCGAAATTGCCAATTGCTGACTTGAAATCCTAATATGATAGCTTCTAGGAACAATTTCCGCTTTCGTGGAATATGGTGGAAGCTGAATTCAAATATAATTATCGCCATGAATTACAATGCTCGTCATCCACTTGTTCAAGGCGTTGCTCTTAAAATATTCGGACGCAATTTAATGAAGAAATGTAGCTGTTAGTTATCCCAAATATATAGCCTATCAAGTTTCCTTCCGCATACCTGCGCATATCCTACTATACATTCTATAGAATACGGGTACTGATAACGTGCTATAACCATTGGACACGTAGAAAATGGGTTAGAAAATCTACCCATTCCATTCAACATGAATGGCTGAATGTAGCGCAATTTAAATTCGTTTGGGACTATTATATTATATCTGTAACATCTCTAAACGACCGAAAATAAATTTAACTTCAGCCCGTCTCAGTTTCCAATCGCGATGCGCCCGACATGTGATTTTATATTCTATGTAGGTATAGGTATATCTACCAGTCCTTATCATAACGATCTGAATGCAGCGTGAAATCGATGTAAAGCAGCGTGTTCCGTAGTCGGGTGTTCTTTGACGAATCACACCCCAAACAGGTGATAATGAAATCCCTGGAGGTGTGGCCCTACACCCGTTGCGATCCTTCTGCGTCTACGGGTGTGTTCTCGCAATTATCACCCGATCTTTTGAGGTGAAATTTTAAAAATTTACACCCAAAACGTGTATCGGCAGCAAATTCACCCCTTCACATGGTTGAGTGGGGTGTGATACCACGAAATTACACTTATTTAGTTTACAGTGTAGCTAGATGTTAGCCGACAGTTGAGATACGGCACTTGAATTTATCTGAAGCTTGTCTTATCGTCTATATTTCCAAGTGAAATTTATTGCCCTGTAGGTTAGGGTCAAAGGTTAAATTGAGAGGGAATTTAGTCAATGGTCTAAAATCAGTCAGGCGGTACACGATTTAGACTGCGTATTGCTCAAAAACATATTAAAATATTTTGGAAAATGGGATCTTAAATGAAAGTTTGCTTCAAGGAGACTTCGTTCATAGCGGTTAGATTTTGGTTTTGAGACTGTAAAGTGATGAAATTGCAGTCTCAAGAGCACACTTTATTGGCACATGGAAATGCAGTAGTAGTAAGGTGTGTTCGGAAATCGATTCTGGGGTGTGTGTGGACATCATGTCGGGGGTGTGTTCTGACATCATGTCTTGGGTGTGTTCGGACTGCGTTGTCATTCGAACATCGTGTCTGGGGTGAGTTCGGACTGTTTTGCCCGTCGTGTTCGAGGTTGTGTTCGGACATCATATCTTGGGTGCGTTCAGACAGTTTTGCAACTCGGACAGCGAGCCGAGGGTGTGTTCGGAATATCGAGTCGATTCAATGCAAACAAAGCATATTACCAAGATCTAAATTTGAAACACAACTCACGAACTTGAATGCTACGCGTTTTAAAAGCATCACGGCTGCACTGTATTTTATTTGAAAGAAATTTGTTCTTTTGTTTCCTGGCTTGTAGCTGATTATTATCTGATACACGGCCAGTATACAAATACACTGATACAAACAGCCTAATTTTTTTCGTAATATTTTTGTATTATTGTTGATTGGTATTTATGTTGTTTCAATATCTATGGTCATTGCACGAAAGCCGATGTTTTAATTTTGATTTCTGAGCTGCCGATTTCTAGCTCTACTTCAGTGGTTCTCAACCGCCCGTTCACGGACTATAGTGCTGGTTCACGTCGACATTCCTGTCGGTCCGCCAGGTACGTTACAGTTTTATGCCTTAATTTAAAGATGCGAAATGTTGACAGCTGGTACGTTGATAAAACAAATAAAACATCAAATTTTAAGCCTATTCCGAACTTCGTGAGGTAACATTAGGCTGGAAACATGTTCGATTTGACTTGGAGTTCAAGACGTGTAATTTGACGACATGCGAGCGACAGGTATGAGTTGACTCGCTAAGCTGCGCAGTTTGCGCTATATCCGATTCCGATCCATTCATTTATTGCAGGTCCGTAATTGTGAAACCCCATGCCACCACATTTTATCGCCAATGAACATAAATTATAGAGTATTTTTTATACTGCATCAAACAATATTCAAAAGTTTTTCACTAAATTGAATTGGTGGTTTCGCTCCCCCCCTCCTACCACCCCCACCCCTTGGGGGCTTGAACTCATATGAAGGATGGTACGAAGTTGCGGTCAACTGGAAATTGTTTTCGCACGCGATGCGATTTACCTCCAACTCATAGTTATTGCTATATGTGTATAGTCCGAATTTCATATTTAAGAATTCTCCCAACAGTGATAAACTTCCACGCCAATGAACTATCCGTTGGGATTGCTAGCATTCTATTTACATATTGCTGTGATATGACGATAAGGGGGATTGGAAAATTTTTCACTATCAGTAAACGTCTTGCTTATTGGATGCTCTTCTCCAAGAACTACACATGATTTATTTAAATAGGCTTTTCGTCGTCATCCATTACCGTGCTACGGCGCTCCAACATATAATGAAGTTTAATGAAGTCTAATATGGAACTCCGAAAGTTGTGCCTATAAAAATCGGCAGCGAGAAAACCTGGGACGAAAAGGACTTCCCTTTGTTAACCGAAAACTTCGACGTATAAATGCCTTAATGTCTGGCACCAAATCTCGCGGTTCTGGAAATCTATATACCACAGGAAAAGGCCATCCCACCAAGAAAAATTATTCTCAGTGGAAACTATCAAATTGCAATTGTTAGTTTAGTACGCTTGTTGCGATTTCAATATCTATTCACAATATAACAAACGGTAGTGTCATTCAACGATGCAATTACTCTAACAGGCCCGCCGAATATGTTTAATGACAAAGTACGGGAACTGAATTTCCCACTCCACTCACTTTTACCGGAAAATCTGATAATTCTGAGAGGATAAAAATTAATGCAACGCAATTACCAATTATATTGACCGAATCAGCCATGAATTATAGAACAATTTTGCGCTTGTTGCGACTCACATGAACTGTCTGCCGAATGAATGTGTTTGTTTGTTTGTTTTTTGGGTATTCATGGTGTTTGTCGACTACTATGGTGATTTACACCAGGCCATATTCTTCATATTTTCCGTAACTGCCGACTTATAGCACGGCCCACCTTTAGGCTTTTGTAAGACACCATTGACGCGGATGAGGTGGCGAGGAGGAGCCTAGGTAAACCTCCAACACTTGGGTATTGGTATTCGGAAGTCGACCTCGGTCGGACTCGAACCCGCACCCATTGGTGTTGCAGACGCGGATTATACCACTGCGCTATCTCGCCACCCGAATGATGTGTTGAATGTTGAAAACATCCATTCTACTGTGGGGGGTCCCATACCAACGATTTTTAGGGGAGGCGGGCTTATGAAGTGCTTCATCGGCCCTGATTTTTTGATGGTCACTATAACTGTTGTCAGGTGTTTTTCGTGCGGCGAATTTTATTCGTAGTAGCCTACGTCTGTTGGTACTGAGCAATGAGTCCGTAGCACGACAAAGTGATTCGTTCGACTCCGAAACGTTCTCCTCTCCATATTGTCGAAGAGAAGAATATTATTCGAATTGGCGTGGTTGGTTAAAATCTCGGCCTTCGGAGCGAAAGACTGTAAACGAGTCTCAACCGTAGCACGTTTATCTAGGCAAGGCAGTTTTAACTAGAGTCAGCAGAGTCACAACCGTAAAGTCACATGATGACATCATGAGCATATTTAATTATGATCAAACCCGCTGAATATTACTCTTTCAGCGCCGTAGACTTGTAGAAAACGGCTGCATACTTGACATTTTGAGTTGATTTCAATTTTTGAAAGTTCACCGGTCCGCAAAATATTTATTTGAAATTTTCCCGGTTCGCGAGCAGAAAAGGTTGTGAACCACTGCTCTACTCTATGCTTCCTAGGGTTATGTATGACGTGGAATATTCGGATAGACTGATAATGAGGAGCATGGGGGTACATCCAACACATAGGATCACGCATATACATATTGAGTAGGCATGTAAGGTGCTATATTCAACCCATGTCATGAACCGTAATAGATCGATGTATCTAATTATTGGACTAAAATTGCCTCTAGACTGTGAGTGGGAATGCAGTATTCACATATAAATCAATCCCGAATTACTTTACAACTGTAACATTTTAAACAGATTCGGAATTGAATGCCTTTTGGATTAATAACCTATACACACCCACCCACTGTGGCGTTGATTTGGTGATGGTTGTAATAGTGTGTTGGATCAATGACAGATGCTTGCCCAATCCAAGATGGCAAAGGAATGTTATGCGGACTTTATCAGGGTTGTTAAGCATACGTCCCGCGGTCCGCGAAACCATGTAAACTGGCAAGCAATCCTTGGTCGATTTTATTATTCAGCGCACTTTTACCAGAAGTTGAGATGTAAAAAAATATAAAATGCAATTCAATTATCCCTTAAGACAGCAAGTTCTGAGGTCCGAGAATTTTCCTATATTCAATGTTCATATACCACATAATAACCCCCTGGGGCAGTGTTGCAGTCTGACTGTAGTTATCATTAGCTACAACCGTCACACGGACACCAAATTCCGAGAAAACAAAATAATGAACACTGGGTTCAGATTTTCCCATAAATTGTTACAAAATAGTACATTGAACTTAATCGTCTCCCTTCCGGCTATTCGAAATTTCATATTTTGTGATACAATTGTTGATATACAATGTTCTTTCAAATTTTCTACAAGTAGCTGACGATTAACCCTGACTAGTGTCATCCGAAATTATTCGGGATCATTCGAATATGAATTACTATACAGTTGGGTATTTACTTATTCAGACACGCGAAACGCTGATGCGAGACTGTCGTATGTCGGCTACATGCAGAATATATTTATTACACAAGGAATGTAATCGATATATTTGTGGTCGCAATTCTGTATATCTTCTGATTGAGAAGGCCTCCTGCCTCGAAGGAAACGCGAATTGTCATTTAAAAATAATCACACGAATTCTAACATCTGCGATAACAGTTACATCATGTTTTTCACTGTTTTTCTCGTCCGTGCCGCCACTGCCGTTAAAATACAGACTTGCGTAATTTATGGCATTTTATAAGTGTCCGTGAATTGGTCCTTGGCTCTCAAAACTGCGAAGTAGGACAAATTGTTAAAGGGATGACATTTGGGGGTCATCGGAGGACATTTTCGATTTCTTGAAAAAAGAGAACAAATACTATAGAATGAAGGTAGTGGTGTTGATATGGTGCTGTTTAGAAAAGTGTGTCCGATCAATGAGAACTGCTTGTCCAATCCGCGAGTGAAAAATATCGTTACGCGGACTTTGTCATAGCTGTTAAACATACGGCTCGCGAGACCATGTTAGCTGGTACGGGGTATACGATAACTTGGTTATCGTAGGCCATGGCTGGTAAAAAGATTAAATAATCAAGTAGATTGTATCATCTCGAGCATTTGACCGAAAGTTGAGATTTTTAGTAATATGTACTTGCAATTTAATAATCCCTTCAGACAGCAAATTTCGAGATCCAAGCATTTCCCTGTCTTCGATGCTCATATACCATATCATAAACACTTGGCGGAAGTGTTGCAGCTACACTCTAGTCACCATTGGGTACAAGTCAGTCACACGGGCCCCAAATTCTGAGATTGAAAAAAGTGAACACACGGTTCAGATTTTCCTATAGAACAGGACAAAAATAGTAGGGGAGATGTGGTACCGATGGATCAAAAATTACAAAATGATCTCTGGCCCTTAAATCTTCAGCCGAGAATAGCAGATCTTTTGCTGGCTCAACACTTCGATACAAGCTCTACCTATCGCGGACATTTACATGAATATCCGCCTTTTCAAAAAATATTCATAAACGTTTAAAATTTGTTGCTCGAACGTGTCATCGGTCCCCACCAGGTGGGTCCAAAGGCACACGACCCTGGGACCTATGAGACATACGCTCAAAAACTCAAATTTGTTAACTTGTTTTGTTGTGTACTATAAGCTAATGCTACAGCAAGCCAATGAAGAATGTTTCGTCGCGACCTTCAAGAATAAAATATATTATATCAACCCAAATGTTGGCATAAAATCATGTTTTGATTTACGTCTAAACTTACGAAGCTAATGCCACATACATATTATCCGCAAATCGACATTTGACTTTCAAATACCTCGTAATAGCGATAAAACACCGCAGGTAACTATGATTTACAGCCTATATATATGTAGGCGAGTTTCTGTTGTTAAGTGATTAGTTGGTCCATCTATTTTGCTTGATTTGGCTATGGTACCATAGGTCCCCCACCCCATAAATATTGTAATTAACTTAAAAATAGACCACTCGAGGATGGTATTGATTCAAAAAATATATGCCATTATATACCCTGATACAAGTCCTATACCTCACATAAAAAATTATGGTCGGTTTGTTAGTCTGAACGGTGATATAGAAAAATGCAAATGTCGATCCAAATTTACTTTACACCTCCTAAAACGTAAATCATTCGTCACAGACCCCATAACTCATCCAGGTCGAATTTTTTTGCATGTGAGGAAAGATTCTGTCAGCATGTACTTGTAGACAAAATCACGGAGTATAATCATGGAATTATCATGGAGAATTTTTCAAGTATTTTCGGTCCCAGTGATCCATCGGTACCACATCTCCCCTACATTG
>ATSW01026689.1:0-13118 GCA_000444245.1 Botryllus schlosseri
CTGCTAAAAGTGAGGAAAATTGATATATTATAAATGCGAACCATTCAATATCACCAAACAGAGTTAAAAAGTGGGTTTAGGAAGACTTTAACTGGAAACTGAGCAGTCAACACAATGACTTGGACTCGGACTCGAGTCATAATACGATGACTCGGACTCGATCCTCTGTTTACTGACTTGGACTCGGACTTGACTCGGTGGGAATTGAAAATGACTCGACTTGACTCGAGTCAAAAATATGAAAGTGAGATTGACTTGTGACTCGGAGCCTTGTGACTTGGTTACAACCCTGGTTTGTCCTGAAAAAAACTTTAGGCCTACATGAAAAAACTTTATTTTTACGTAATCTGGCCCTATCAAGAATTCTGGTAGTTACATTCCGCATTATGGTGGATATGATTGAAATTTTTTTGTAGTACAAAGAAGGATACTTTCCTACATTCTCGGATAGAAAGTCTCTGTCCTTACTAAGTAGCTTGCCAAGTATGGAGAAAGAACGTTCAACAGCAGCAGTTGTCGGCTGACAACACTGCTGGTGACAAACCGTGTTGCTTCATTCTGACAATGGTGTCTACATCACAATTTTTCATCATGCGCTTCTTGATACCATAAGAACCATGCAATGCCCATGCAGTCTTGCTTCAGTTAAGATATTGCGGTACGTTGAGCATAACACCATGTCAACCTATTTGTTTATGATTCACAATGAGCATACAATGGACCGTTTACAACGGTAGGGCTATAAAGTAGGCTGCAAGCTGTAAAATGTCAAATGACAAGTTCACCTGCAGTGCACAATCTATGATACAGACGAAATGCAGGTTGCAAAAAAGTTTTAAATTTGTAAACAATTTTGACATTTTTTGACCAAACGCTACAATTTTGACCTAATTTTGACTTGTTTTGACATGTACTTGCATCAAAGGTGCATATTTGAACTTACCATGTCTCCATACTGATATGCCATGATAATGATACTCCAATACTTTCCTGAACTCGGTTCGGAATCGAATTAGTCAGCCCCACTCGTGCGATAGTCAATTTTAAGTTATACTGGACAAAAACAAGTCATCTGGAAACAGCCGTTTGTACTGGATTGGTTGATTTTCTACTTTAGAATTGTTTGCACGGTGGAAAACGTCGGGAAAACCAAGAACGGCCCCGTGTCGATATGCCTGCTGAGTTTCACGGGTGAATGTAGAGACAACGATTATCGGAACTCAAGTCAGAAGGTAGGCGTTCAACAGTTTTTTACAGAGTCTGTTAAAGATTCTGGTATTGGGAGTTCTGTGCGGCGGTCGGATCGCAAGTGTTATAACGGCAGAAAGACGTTCGTGTTCAGGAAATAGGAACTGGTTTTCGAGTGTAATAATATGTGTCTAGAAACTGGAACTAAGGATACTAATTGATTGCTGTTTGCTAGTTTGTCGCTGCCAAGGTTGACTTCTATAATGCGAGATGCTCGGATGTAAGGATATAACCCAATGTCACAGCCTGCCTTCTTGGCTGATCAGTGCTCGTTAACACTACTATCCCCTATGCTCTTGTGTAGTATTAACGCATTTGTTTTGTCTAGCGGAATTGCCGTGTCTAGGAAAGACCGCTGTCTTCAGGGAGGTATATGCATGGATTTTTCATTGTTGTGAAGCTACGCGCTCATACTTTTTGTTGTCAATGAGGGAGTTTGGTTGAAGGTTATGAATTATTTGCGGCCAATCGTTTACCGAACAGCATGCCGAGATAGCACTTTTCTATTAGGAGACATTTGTTCTTGTCCTACGTTATTCCGGAATTCTTTTATTGCTCTGCGAATCTTTATTTTGACTCTCTTTCTTTGGTGGAAGTCAGGGTTGCACTCGTCGTGACAAACAATGACGGTTTTACGAAGCTCGCTCCTTTGTTTCGGATTTAATTTCTGTTGCTTAATTTCCATATTTCGTGTTACGTTCACGTAAGTTCGGGATTTTTTCTAATGCCGACAATAGTCACCAAACGAACATGTCACAATGTGATTTCGACCGGTCCGTATCACAGCATTCAAAACATGTAGTGAAAAGTCACAGATTTTAGTGGGGATGATATTTCTGTGAAGACTATTGTCACACATATCCACAATGAAGTAGGTGTGGTCGAGAAAATGCTGAATTATCTTTATGTGGTGGGGAACTGGAATTATTTTCTTTGTGGTCGCGCACTAGTAATATGTTTGAACGTTCCACACCGTCCATACTCATTAGCTGACTGGCTCAGGTACAAGTACTCGAATTTGCCCAGTTCTACCGACATCCTATCTTGCAGAAATCTTTCAATGGTGACGTCTGCTATTTCAGTTCTTCAATTTCTGATGCCGCGGCAGCGTGGCTTGGGAAGCGGTGGTAGTGTGATCACGTTTGCCGGGGACAATCTCAATATCGGTAACAACGTCACTGTCCAGATTGGCGACCGAGATTGCGACGTTGTCGGGTGAGAATCGGGACTTGAATTGGAACTTTTTCTATTGTGAAATATGTGTTCTAATGCTGATGCGCTCTAGGCCTGGGGCTTGCACAGATACGGCAAATTTGGTTTGCGACCGGCAAAAGAGGTCTCTTATCGCCAGGGTTGTCATAGAATGTCGTACTGTCCTTATTTCTATGATTTGTCCGTATTTTGAAGGGCGATGTCTTTTCAAATATGGTCATTATTATACGATTTGTGCCGCAGCTTTCTCTAAACATTCCACAAAAATATAATAGAGGACAGTTGTTTGCTTGTTTCAGTGGGTAGTTATAGTGAATTTGTGTATATAAATGCTAAAATGAGGGATATCAGTTATGTCTAAAGCTGTCCAAGGCCGCTTCTGAAAACCGGGAAAGAGAATTCTTGCAGACTAGCGTCAAACGCATGGATGAATACCCGTGAGACGAGGATAGGCTAGCTACCTTTAAATTTTCGTAATAAGTAGCCTGCTCGAGTGTTTTCATGCGGCTTCATACGTACTCTGAAGTTTAGAATGCGTCTCCGACAACCAAGAAGGTTACGAATCACTAAACTAGACCGGAAGGCAGGAGGCCCATGATTACTGGGCTGGGAAAAAGTCATGTTTTTTGGACTCGGGTCAAAGATGAACACTTAATTACTAATTTATGCATATTTCGACTTCGTGCACGAGAATATTTTTCGACAAAATTCATTCGATTACCCAGATGTTATTCGCGATGGATATTATTGTATTAGGCTATAAGTCCATTGGTCACATCCATAGTTATAAGTCTATTAGGCGAAAAGTCGAGGACGGCGTTTCATGGCAGATTATTATTTCCGTTTGGCAGCGGTTCCATGTCAAAAAACGGTTTCAAATGCAAGCTGGCCTGCGCGGACATTAGCCGGTCCCGGAGAAGCCATCGTCGCGGCGGACACGAGAAGAACCGGAGGTTTGTGATCTGATATGTTCCTTTCATGGCAACGGCGGGACTGGCCTTGCCAGAGAAGCGGAAGTCATCTTTCCGGGAGGCTATCACCGAGATTTTTGCATTACAGAAATCCGTTTTACAGACTGGAGTCGTCGCGAAGAAAGAGGTTCAGAAGAAATGTGGACAACGCTCGAGTTCAAGTGGGTCATCTCGCTATTACCATGCCGCAAATTATGGCTCTCTTGTTTTTCACTTTGTTTCACTGCTCATATGTCACGTTATAACCTTGCTTCGAACTATCGCTTACTCTGGTGCCTGTTGACATGAAAATCGCCACGGTCATATCACTGGTACCTGTCAATAGCGATAAGTGATCAAGCATTGCTTTGTACCGCGCATTTGCATGTTGTTTGTTTCATCATATCGGTTGACTAAATGAATCTCTATTCCTCTGTAAACGGTCATTCGGGCCTCTGCTCGTGTGAAGTCGGTTTCCTGGCTGTCTAGTCTCACTTTTTGATGAGGTCTCATAATCTATAAGTAATGCAGAGGCATTCAAAGGGACAGATGCTGTTTCTGAATGATTTCGCGGGTCACTTATGTGTCGCTATGACATTTTTTAGTGGCCAGCTAATTACGAGATGGGAATGCGGCCGTTATTCGGGCTCCAGGGATGAAAGTGATGAACAATTTCGCAGTCAGGTTAATCAGAATCTACACTGAGCCAGCATTATGCTGGTCTCTTCTCTTGGAATGGAAATTACGCAGGCGATTAATTTGATAACGCAAGTCATTTCACCCCTGGTCATCCCTGCTCTAATGTCTACAAATCAACACTGCGCCTGAATATGGATTCCTGACACTGTTTCGTTTTGACCCGATGTTGTTTGCAGGTGGATTTCGACAACCGCGTCGAGGTCTATCCGTACCGCTTTGTCTTCGAGAATTCGCTGCCAACCAACCTAGAATTGAACAGGCACGAGTCCATCCAGAGCGGAGGCATGAGGTTTGTGGTGAAAGGCAACAACCTCGATCTCACTCAGAAACTGATGCTTCAAGTTTCTCTGGACGGACGCCACAAGTCTCGGGTACGTCTCGGCTATTGATTTTATTTGTCGGGAAGAAGATGTTTGTAACGCGTTTGTGATGGTTGCCAGGCGACACGAGAGCGTGTCAGTTTATGTATAGATAACTAACCTACGGATAGATACGCAACACCCGTCGTCACGCTTGCTTGCTCGGAGGAAAATACTGCTCAGCAATCTGAACGCAACCTAATTGCCAATCACATAGCTGACGACCCGAGCGCTCAGATTAAATAAAGTTGATCTTATTTGAAAGCTACTGTCGCACTGATTCCGAAAATATACATTAAACTTTCATCAAGGCCAAGGAACCAGCCCGAAATAGCCTTCAAAGTCTGAAAATCGGCATTGTCCTAAACAATCGCAGCGACGCACCACAATGACCCTTGCATGGCTGCGATTGTTCAGAATAATGCAGATTTTCAGACTTTGAGGTGTATTTCCAGGCGGTTCCATTGCCCTGATCAGATTTTAATGTATATTTTCGGAATCAGTGCGACAGTAGCTTCAAAATAAGATCAACTTAATTCAGTTTGAGTGATCTGGTCGTCAGCTATGGGATTGGCAATTACGTTGCGTTCAGATTGCTGAGCAGTAATTTCCTCCGAGCAAGCAAGCGTGACGACGGGTGTTGCGTATCTATCCGTAGGTTAGTTATCTATAGTTTATGACCCTGAACTAACCCTAACCCATATGCTCAAGTGTTGCCTGCTCATGTGTCCACATACGGGTTCTGATGTCATTACCGTCATTAGCATTCGATGTACGTGGCCGTCATTTAACAACAACTTATAGTTATAGTGATAACTATAGTAGCGGATAATATTTCATGAAAATCTGACTTGCGCGAGAAAATGCGAGCCAATCCAATGGCATCTCCTACTGCTTTACACAGTTTGATTTTTGCTATCCTCTTCGTTTCGCTTTTCCAGGAATGTGATCCGCCTGGGTCGGATTCCACTTTCAGAATATGTCACTCGCCTTCCATCACCGGACAGCGTGTAGGTGAGAATCTTTTATCGATAAATGCCCAGCTCTGACGGTGATATATCTTAGGCCGGTTTGGAGTCGTGATAATTATCGCTCATTGTCTCGCAATCGTTTGTGTTATATCTCTCGCCTCTGTATTCCAATTTTTTTCTGTGTGCTTTCCCAATCATTTTTTCGATGCAGTTGTAAGTAACGCTCGATAACTGTCAGATTTGGGTTCGTTTGAGCTCAGATCCGAAAAAGCGTGATATGTCTCATCAGATTTGACACTAGTTGAATTACTGGTTGAATTCACCTTCTATGATATACATCTGTATTAGTGAATGTTAATCGGTGCATTTTTGACTCGACAAATTCGGACTACTTTGAGAATATAATTTTATCGTCTGATTTTTAAAACGACCCATCATTTTTACACCAGACAATTACACGGCCGCCCTTATTTTTGACGACTGCCTGACCATAAACGTCGGCGTCATAAGATACACGGCCGATCCGTATTTGAACGATCTTGGCGAGGGCGGAAACTCCGTGCTCTCACACACGAGTGGCCCCATCATCATAACTGTGAGTATCCAACTTTTTGACGTATGGTTTTCATCAATCTTAACCGGGGCCTCTTCTACTCGCAGGGTCGAAACCTCTGTCCGAACCCCAATAACTGCGACCGCGACTCGGCGGTTGTTAAAATTGGCGACGAGCATTTTTGTAACGTGTCCGCGCTCGATAAAGACAAGCTGGTGTGCATCCCACCTGGGGACGTTACCGGCAAGCACAACGTCAAGGTATGTTTATCGACTTTCCTAGTACTGTGTGTATTTACGGTATGTTCCGTTGAAATTTTTCACGTTTCAAATTGTTGCATTTGACTAAAACTAGCAAATTAGTAAAATACCTAAATTTGCAACTGCCGGACACATGATAAGTACCATAATGGAGGAGTTGTTTCAAGTTGATTACGTTGCTTTCGCTAGCTCCGTGTGTTGAGTCAGCAATTCGAGAGTTTGGCCTAAAATCTTACTGTACAAATGGCAATATTGACGACCCTGATATGTTATTATCTACTGTAATGGGTACCAGTGAATGCGGCATGTCGAATTGGCATTTGACGTTCCCTAATTCTAGTAGTAACATACCCGTAACCAACTCAAATACATTATTATATACATACATATATACGAAGTGCTGAATTCACCAAGTGCCTTATACCACAATTCCCACTTATCTTCAGAGGAACATTTACCAATTTTTTAATAGAATACTGATGCATCACTTTTTAATTGTTATTACATTTCCAATGCTAATTTCGGCAATTGTCAGATTCAGTGGCAACCGCTCCAATATCGCGCATTTATCTTTTGTTCACGCTTTTCATTCCTTTCACTGGCAGGTCTCAATCGGCGACTACATCCAACCGGTCGGATCGATCCAGATGGAGTCCAGCGTTCCGCCGTATCTGAAATTCCTGATTCCGATATTTATCGTGCTCTTCGTCATTATCGTGGTGGTCGCTTTCGTGGTGTGGAAGAGAGCCGGCAAGAAGATGGAGGAGGTCAAGGAGAAACAGATGAGATTCGACATGATGGAGGCCAAAGTCGCTCAGGAATGCAGAGAAGGTACAAATCTTTCGACTTTTGCATTAGTTGTTTTTTTGTGATCCATTGCAAGTGCTATTGTTACGAGAGCAGAGTTTTTCACTTGTCCTTAACGCAGTCGTTCTGCTTTTTCAGAGTACTAAAGTAGGTTCTGTCTACTTGCACTACTTGGGTAGTTATGTTTTCTAACTGCTATCACTTCTATCAACTGTTTTTATCCAAAACTACTCATTTTTTGGATATGGTAAAGTAGAGAGTAGTTTTGGGATAGGGATTACTGGCAAAATAGCCTCTTCACCACTGAAATCTAATATAGTTGACGCCTCGACCTAATCTACTTTCTGTGACTATTTTTCACTTACGCTAGTAGTAGTTTTGCTATGTCTGGAAATGGCTACTTCTGCTTGTAATCGAGTAGAAAATTAAGCTTCTCTTGAGTGCCAATGCTGTACCACCTCTGTAGGAGAGTTACGAACCAAATTCCATTTTCAGCTTTCGCCGAACTGCAAACCGACATGCAGTCGGACTTGGAGAATATCGGGATGTCTGGCATTCCGTTCCGACCGCGACACGATTACATCATGAGAGTTCTCTTCCCCGATCCTGATATGCAGGACAAGCTGAAGAGCTTCACGCCCAGCACGCCTTACAGTGAGTTTGCTTTATATGCCTGGTAGGAAATTGCTCAAGTTATCAGAGGTTATGCGGCTTCCCCATGCGGTTTTTCAAGCTACCAACTTGTCCAATGTAAAGGAACACTTCAACCACCTGTGATCTGTGTCCACTAATCGAGACTAATGTTATCGTGTTTATAGCTGGGCAGAGTCGTTTCAACATGCGGAACGGCGGTAGAGGCGACAATCTCAGGATGTTTAACGCCGCGTTCGAGGACTTTAACCAACTGTTGGAGAACAAGACCTTTTTAATCGTGTTCATTCACGCGCTCGAAAAACAGAAGAAATTCACAATCCGTGACAGGTTACTATTGTATTATGCTATATTTGCTATATTACAGTTCAAAACGTTTGCCCTTCCAATGTTCTTTGGGTGAGAGCAGATAATGCAGTCTCCTGTTGTGTTTACAGAAGCAATTTTGCCGGATTATTGATGATCGTGCTGCAGAACAGATTGGAATATGCGACCAGGTCGGTTTTGAAATTCTAATGTGTTTCATATTAGCACCATGGCTGCGTATTATCTAGTATCTTACCGATTCAATTCCGAATAGAGGATTAGGCTTCGGGTTGAGTATTTATGTACCGTTCATTACGACGTTATATATAGTAAGAAGAAATTGTGAAGCTGATATTTGCACCTTTCACACAAGACTTGGCGTTTCATTACAGTGTCGCTACACAAAAAGGTCGTTTGTATGAACATGTGTGCCCTTATGCTATATGTTTTTGTGATAAAGCCGACTGAGGTTTAGGCTACTCCATGATGAAGAGAAAGTGCCGAAGCGATTATTCCTTGTTATAAAATGGTTCTTCATCACAAGGGACATATAGTTTCGGTACTCAAAAATACAAGACTTACTATTCGACCAGCGTCTTTTCAATACTCGAATCATAGTGGCGAGCACTAATTCGCACTCTGCGCATGACAACACGATCCGACTCGGCTTGCTGTGAAGGATCTCAGTCTTGGACTTTGTACGGCATCTTTATTACAATTCGGAAAAGTCTTTCTAACATTCCGGCAACATCCTTGCAGGATACTCGAGGAATTGCTCGACGAGCTGATCAGAGACGTGATTGAAAACGGAAATCCGAAATTGCTCCTGAGAAGAAGCGAATCCGTCGCGGAAAAAATGCTCACGCACTGGTTCAGCATGTTGCTTCACGGATTTCTTCAGGTAACTTGCTGGAATTTCACCGATGACGAATCACCGTGTGTGAACTGGAATCCTTATTACCTTCGGCAGGATTGTGCCGGGGAGCACTTGTTCACGTTGTACCGAGCCATCAGAGCGCAGTTGGACAAGGGACCGGTTGACGCCATCACGGGTTTCGCGAAATATTCTCTGAATCAAGACAAGTTGTTGCGGCAGGCTGTGCACTACGAACAACTGGTGCGTCCGATCTGTTATGTTTGTCGAGAATACTGTCTCATTCTCTGTAAAAAATGAGAGCTCTCTCACATTTGGTGGATTTCAACTTCATTTCTTTTATTTCGGATCATATTAATAGATGCCTAGCGGGCTTGCTCTCGGTAACCAGGTATTTGGTCAGCCTATGAAATTATAGACTGATACTTTTACTTGATATCAACCGAAGATGGCCACTAACTAAGTACTACTCTATCAATTTTATAATATTGTTATAACATTTTATCAACGTCAGTCCGTGAGTTCCTGTGAGGGAGCGTTATATTGAGACTCTGAATTTCTTGGCTCGTAAATCGAATTCCGTCATCGTGCGGATCTCCCCAAGTACCCGTTCATTTTATCGGTCACGGCTTTGAAGATGTTCGGTAATCATTTCAGACGCTGCTCGTTGGGGACGAGGACCATCCAAGCCGGGAGTTACCCGTCCGTGTTTTAGATTGCGACACAATCACTCAAACGAAGGAGAAAATTATCGCGATGAAGTATCGTAACGTCAAGCAATCGCAACACCCCAGCCCCGATGCGTTCGATCTTGGTGAGTTGTGTCACTGCATGGCGTGTGGAGTTTAGCGTAACAAGTCACGAAATTACTAGATTCAAGGCTCTCCATTCCAAATCCCGATTCAAACTTTGAATCAAATCCAGAATTCAAATCCAATTGTTACAAATCAAACTTTATATGTCCATGAGAGACAGTAGAGCGTGGTACTTGTCGCTTTGTTTGGTAATGATCAACTGCTCTGTGTAGAAATGCGGTCGCCCACGCTGGGCAGTGTGTCTCTGAGCGACGAAGACAACACCTCTATCGTGGAAGGCGGATGGAGGAGACTCAACACTTTGCAACACTACAAGGTAACTCGTTGAATAATACACGGCCTTTTGTGGTAGATTGATCTCCAGGGCATTCTTGCAACCGGTGGCAGTAGCTTGTTTGTTGTCATTTTGTCTGATTGCTTTGTGTGCTGGCGCTCCATGTGCAAGTGAGCAAAGTTGTAACCAAGTCGGACTGTTCCGAGTCACAAGTCAATTTAACTTCTATAGTTTTGAGTGGAGTCATTGCAACCCTGGTAGTGAGGTCATAAATTTTTTTTTCGGGACAAAATCATTTTTCATACTTTTTATCGATAGGTTGCGGACAAATCCATAGTCACGATGGTACCTCGGAGGAGGAACCAGGGCAACAATTCCGGTCAGCCCGTCACTTCGCGAATTGGCGGCATGACCTACAACGGAAGCGGGTCCAGGTTAGTTTTGCGCCTTATTCTTTTCATTTGAGTCTTTACCATGGCGGTCCTCGCAGACTCATCAACGATGGTGGCGCAAGTCTGCCCAGACATTTCGGGGGTCAGCAGGACACGAGGTCTTCGACACCAACACAAGCTGATGATGGCAAGAAGCCGTTCCATTTGGTGAGTTTCCGGCGCGGACTTGATTCTGTGACAAGTATTAAAGGGTCGCTGCGCTCTAAATATGATGTGGTCTTCAATTAAATTTGATAGTGTGAAAAAAACTTATGCAGTGGCCATTTTCCTCTGGAAGCCATTGCATTGGAACTGCGGCTAAATGATTTTTAAAAACCGCACCATTCTAGCTCTATCTGTGGTATTAATATCACTACTGATCCCTTCTTGACCCTTTGCGAAACTTCTGGATAATATCGGCTGACCAAACTATCTAAAATTCCTTCAATACATCGTCTGACAACTGTCCGAAATGTGTGTCAGATGTTTTGCAATGGTGTTATACTGTCGTCGCCTTCGTGCAAACTACAGGATTTGTTGTGTGACATGGCAAAGTGCGACTGACCACTAAGGGTCATGACTCATGCGGCATCTTGTGAGCCCCTTAGTCTTGATAAAGCCTACGGAGAGTTGGCATCAGTCTCTGTAATGAATTTACGAAGACTTCTTGCTGGGTAAAACATATTGAAACAGCATCAGTATTAACGATTGAAGATTCCCCAACTCCAGGACGCGAGTCTTTTAATGGTGTAGGATCCCTATACCCCACCACGTTCTTAACACGTTTCGTGCATCATGCAGATGAAAAATCTTGATAACGAACCAAGAGACGGCACGGGTACAGGCGAGAACATGGTGTCTGAAATCTATTTCACGCGATTACTCGCCACCAAGGTTTGTTTCGAGATCGCGCTCGCGTAAATCGGCGAAATTCCAGCTGTAACTGAAAACTTCTCTTTCAGGGCACCATTCAGAAGTTTGTAAACGATTTATTTGAAACGATATTCAGCGTAGTGCAGCGCGGTCACGCGCTACCACTGGCGATCAAGCACATCTACGATTATTTCGACGAGCAGGCCGATCGCTACCGTATCGCGGACCCCGACATTGTGCACACGTGGAAAAGTAACAGGTAAGGGCTGCGGCGGTGTGATTGCTTGACGTTCGAACTCCTTTTGTTTGGGGGTGTTGGTAGGCATACCTTTCGTGTATTGTCCAAGTTGGGTTTATGCTGTAAATCAGCACGTATCATTTTAAGAAATTCTTCGATGTTATTTTCTTCGCAATTCACATCATTACTGGATTCGAGAGTTTAAATTGGCTCCGTAGCTACTTGCTGACCTGGTCATTGCTAATTTCACTCAAGTGTTTGGTGAATCACTCAGCGAGGTACCACAGGCCCGTCACACCCACACTTGACCTAGGCCCTTAGGGTATCAGAATACAATCTCCCGGGATTCTGGACTCGCGAGTTTCACTGGAAGGGACATATTTTCCACCAGCTCATATGTCGTAGCTCACTAGTTTAGCTGATCGATTACATTTTCGGCCTTTTTAGCATTCTTGGTGCTTCAACTTGACTGTTTTAGACACAGCTACGTACTTTTACACTTTGTAATTTATAAAGTAGAACGTAGTTGGGAGATGTTTGCACCACTTCTATGAGTGAAATTGTCATAATAGTTGGTGAAATACACCGTTACCCACTGTATCACAATACCTGATAGCGATCGTTGATTAACTGCTTAATATATGCAACCCTTTGACTAAACCTACTTGTGTGCTGTTCAGACTCTCATATTTTGCTTCCACTTGAACTGTTTTGGCAGGTCTTGCAAATAGCTACTTGTACCTCTAATTGATTAGAAGAAATTGATGGCATTTTAATTGTACTTAGCACTAACACTACCGCTGATTTACTTTGGTCATCTTTGCTATTGGTCACGGTGTTTCATTTTTCTATCGCAGTCTTCCGTTGCGGTTCTGGGTGAACCTGATCAAGAATCCAGAGTTCCTGTTTGACATCAAAAAGTCGCCGTTGGTGGATTCCTGCCTGAGTGTCATCGCCGGCGCGTTCATGGACTCGTGCTCCACCACCGACCAGATCTTGAGTAAAGACTCGCCGTCTGGGAAGCTTCTGTACGCGAAGGAAGTTCAAAACTACAAGAACTGGGTCGTCAAGTATGTTGGTTTTGATTTGTCGGTGTACCGGTGAATGTGACGCTGTCCCATTCACTGACTTTTTCAAACGATACCATTGGATACTACCTCTACTTGATTGGATTGTCATGGCAGCCGTTGTGATATCTCTGTTTGTAATCGGCAGAGATGGTCTGCGTTTTCAGAGTACTCAAGTTTTTATGCTTTTAAACTACTTCCTCTTCTACATGTCAGTTTTTTAGACAAAACTACTTGCTTTTTGATGTCGGCTAAGTTATCCCTCTCCCTTTATCATCATTTTTCCACGAGTCTCTTTTGAAAGTAAAAAAGGGAAAAACTCTTCATTCCAGCTACTATAACGAGATATCGGAAATGGACCATCTCGGCCCGCAAGATATGCAATGCTTTTTACGGGACGAATCCATGGTAAGTTTCACGATCATTTCTGTAGTCTGGCGGGCCATATATATCGTCTCACTATCCTTTTTACAGGCGCACGGCCGCGGCAGTAGCATCGACCAGGCCGCGCTGACGGAGCTCTACGGCTA
>ATSW01026742.1:0-10271 GCA_000444245.1 Botryllus schlosseri
CTTTCAACTTGTTTCTGGCAACCCTTAGCTCTGTGAGCTGACGACACACACACAAATGAACCGGGAATTCGTCCATAGACGTGTCTGAAAGGTCCAGGGTCGATAGAACCAAATGCAGCTCCCTAAAATCAAAGTATTTTGTGAGCAGATAGAAAAGCAAACAACATAAAATTGAATAACATATTGAAATTGAAGTTAACCCGGATATTTTCGTCTGACACTAATCAGGGGTAATCGTCAGCAACTAGTAGAAAATAGAAAAGAACTTGGTATGTCAACAATTGTATCACCAAATATGACGTCTCTTCATAAGCAAACAATTTGCAACCTTACCGGTGTATTTTAGTGATGAAACTTTTAGAATCTTCGCCATTTCCAGGTGGCAGCCGCCATGGATTCCCGGACAATTTCAAGTTACACAAAACCTGGCATGAATTGAACGTTAAAATTTCATCAAAACATCGAGCTATCAGGATTATTTAACGAGACTTCTGTAGGTACTAAACTTCAAATATTGATATTGAAATAAACCTGAATATTTATCGGCCAACACTCGTCAGGTTTATTCAACAGCAAATAGTAGAGAATTGGAAAGAACATAGTATATCAACTGCATATCACCAAATATACCGTCACAGGTATAAAAATTTAAATAATTAAGGTAAACAGATGATTTAGGCTTATTGTTACCTTTCCGGCATCGTCTGGAGGGGATAAAGTGGTAAAGTTGTTGTCCGTGATGTCGAAAGTGTGAAGGTTTTCCAAATATTTGAAGCTCTTTGGGGCGAAAGTTAGCTGATTTCTCGCTAGTAGTAGGACCTGAAGAGTAAAAGTTGGATAGAGCTGGTCTCAGTCTTTTAAAGGGCTGAGCATAATCATTCGAGTCAGGGTTGTAACCAAGTCACAAGGCTCCGAGTCACAAGTCAATCTCACTTTTATAGTTTTGACTCGAGTCAAGTCGAGTCATTTTCAATTCACCACCGAGTCAAGTCCAGGTCCAAGTCATCGAGCAGGGGTTCGAATCCGAGTCATGGTATTATGACTCGAGTCCGATTCCAAGTCGGGATATCGGATGGTTCGCATTTATAGTATACTAATTTTACTCACTTTTAACAGTTTCACGTCGCATTTTCAAGTACCAGTAGGCCTACCAATAGACAAAATCTCAAAAGGGTGGTTACTTTACTATTTTTCAAAATCACAATGAAATGCCGGTCTTAGCTGTCTGAGTCTCGAGTCCAAGTCGAGTCAATACACAGATTGAATCGAGTCAAGTCGAGTCATTTCCGTATTTTGAGAAAATCACTCAAGTCAAGTCGAGTCATCAGAAAATCGTGACTCGAGTCTGACTCGAGTCATTACAACCCTGATTTGAGTACTCGAATCTGAACCGAGTATTAATCATACCGATTTCAATTATGCAGTGAGAGAGAATTTTTTTCGAGTACTGAAATTATACACTCCTTGCCACAAAGAGTCAATTTATATTGTATTGTGATATTATAGTTGTATGTTCGATACTATTTTCCACTGTGGAAGCTTTGAAACCTCGATTGGACGTATCACAGCATTGTCACAAAGTGGAATGAAATAGGCATGGCAAAAAAATATACCAAATAATCCTTAATGTGATGTAGAAATGGCAATATATTATTTTTGGTAGTATAAAAGGTGCATATTTTAACTTTCCACAGCTTTCATTCTGCTGTGACGTCATCAAACATGTTGCTCGAATACCGTACTCAAAGCCTAACAGTCAATTCATAATCAAATCATTCAGGTAGGCCGTTATTTCCACGTACTTGGAGCGATCTCAGTTTCCGTAGGTCCTCTGGAAATTGTTCGAGCATATTGTCATTGAGGTCAAGGGTCACAAGAAGTTGATGCGTCCCCAGAGAAGGGGGAATCTCCTCGATCTTATTGTGATGCAATATAAGATCTTTCAACGTCGTCACTTCTCCGACGCTCTTGGGAATTTTGGTCAGTTCGTTTTCCGCGAGATTCAGGATTCGCAGCCACCTGCGGAAATGTAGTTTTAAGCAGTTTTAACGCGCAGTTTCGATAATAAATTTGATTCACTGACTTGAAACCTTCAAATTTATCGGGAATCTCCTTCAACCTGTTTCCGGAGGCTTCGAGAGTTTCGAGTACGTGCAGACCTGCATTTACAAAAGACGCAAACACTCAGACTTGTACAAACTATTGGATTTGTAAAATGCGCAACCAGAACTAGAACTACTCACTTTTCAAAATGCGTTGCTAGAACTAAAACTAGTCACTTTTTAAAATCTTCGACTAGAACTAGAACTACTCAAAAACCAGTAGCTAGTTGACCGTCAACTAACGGTAAATGGTAGTTTGCACAATGCACATTTGCACAATCTATGCATCAGTATTTTCGCCCACAAGTGATCTCACCCATTAGCTCTTCTATCGAGACAAGCTGATTGGAAGTGACATAGAGATGCTGAAGACAGACCATTTCACTGAAATCTTCCGGCAATTTCATCAAACTGTTATTCGTCAGATTGAGTGTCCGCAAACGACGCATCGCACCCATGCCTACCGGAAGACTCGATATTCTGTAAAGTAATACAGGAACCTGCAGGGCTGTAACCAAGTCACAAGGTTCAGAGCCTCAAGTCAATCTTACTTTTACAGTTTTGACTCGAGTCGGGTCGAGTCATTTTCAATTCACCGCCAAGTCAAGTCCGAGTCGAAGTCATAGTTACATTACCATTCAATTTTAGATTCAAGTCATTTTTTACAACTCTGGGTGAAAATAATCCCTCACATCATAATATACTCATTTGTCTCACCCTTAACCTGTGCCTACTTTCAGAACTTCTCATGTGGTTATGATTTTAGATTACTTTTACTTCCACTTAACAGTTCTCAGGTTTTAGGCAAAACTAGGCCTAGAATACTTACTTTATTACTTACCCTAATTTTCCAAGTATAGTACGCCCCCATGTATAATACGCACCCCTAAAATAGCATGCAAATTCTGGGAAAAAGCCTGTACCCATGTATAGTACGCACCCTGAATTTCAGTACATGAATAGTTCCGATTTCGTATACGATACCATTCTGTTTTGCGATGTCACTCTTGAACAATCATGACACAACGATCGCTAATCATTATACAATTAGCGAGATTTTCTTTAAACGATAGTAGATAGCAGCCAAAGCCTGCGAGGCCGGCGGCAAGATAGTTTAGGGTTGGGCCAACAAACCGCACGACGCCTATTACAGATGCGATTGCTCAGGCTAACGGTTACGTCGTGCGCATCAGGTCTGTTGGAGATGCGACTGATTACGCAAGCGATTTACCTTGCGCACATGGCCTCTTGTATATGTATATGCGATTGTTCGTGGCTGTTGTTGACGCGATGAATTAGCGAGAATTGCCGCGGGCGATTGCCTATGAGCGACCTAATTTCGCTCGCGTACAAACGGCAAACCAACTCAGCAGGAGATCGCGTGCTTGTGCACACGACTCTCGTTAATTGGCAACACGCTTCCCGCTAATTGGCAGCGCGTTACACTATAATACGAATTACTTTGCGCGGTGGCTGAACGTGATGCGCGATTGGAAACGAACATGAAGAAAGGTGTGATTTCAAGTTTTTCATCGAGGGAGAATTTTTTCAAGGCTTGTTGTACCCATATATAATACGCACCCCCTATTATAGGGCAAAAAATCGTAAAAATTTTGCGCATTATACCTGGAAAATTACGGTAATCGGAAATTGCTACTTGTACTTGAGTGTGAATCTATGTTGTTACTTCTACTTGAGTACCAACAATGACGGCTTTGACCACCGCTACTCTTACCAGACTTATTCAAACAGTAAAAAGACAGTTTCTGACCCGATTTGTTTCGAGTCATACGACTTGGCATGACTCTAGTACAAGTTGACTCAATGAAAAAAGCGGCTCAAGTCACGTCGACTCTTTCCATATTTAAGAAAATGACTCGAGTCAAGTCAAATCCATGACAACCCTGATAGCTTGCGAAAAACCTACCTGTTATTAGAAAGGTCGACGACAGTTAATCCACAGCCAGCACTGCACAAAGTCCCTGGGATCGTCTCCAGATGATTACTGGAAGCGTCGAGAAAGGATAAATATCGGAGGGCTCCCAGTGCTCTGTATAAAATAAAGCAGGAATGAGAAACACTCTCCATTCTTACAGTCTAATCCCAGCGGTTCTTAACACTTACTAACCTGGCGAACCCTCACTCTATTCTGCCAGCCTTTATCATTCCGCAGATTTTTACAGAATTACAAAAAACAAAAACTGAATACATTGCTAAATGCTGGTGCACTGCGCATCAGCAACGGTATTAAAAGAACAAAACTATTGAAACATAATTTATACAAAAAACAAAAATATGATGATAAATATGTAGCCTAATGCATATCAGTGTTACTTTTGTCATATGAGTCCGGTGTGTATCTTGATCTTCGGTCAGACTTGTACAAACTAGCAATTTAATTAGTTGACGATCAACGAACTACCGTTTGTTTTTGAATAGTTCTAGTTCTAGATCGAGTTGTGTATTTAGAAAAGTGAAAGTGAGTAGTTTCAATTCTAGTTGCGCATTTTAAAAATAATTTAGTTGTAGCCCAACTAGAAAACAGATGACATCGTCTGGCGTACCGGTATGCTGTTTTAATATTTAATTAATATTGCATATTCAGAGTCATCACAACTAACAGTGGCGTAGCCAGGGATTTTTGGACTCGCAATTCAAACTCAACACCAATACTTCTCGAATGCCAATTCCATCGCCAATATTTCTTTCCTCATTTACAATTCAGTAATTCGTATTATCCGTTAGTAGCTGGTTAGTTAGTAGCTAGTTCTAGTTGCGAGTATTAATAAGTGAGTAGTTCTAGTTCTACATTTTGAAAATGTTGTAGTTTGTACAAGTCTGGACCAGCGAACCCCTGAGAGTGGCTCAGTGAGCCCCTGGTTTAACCGTAATCGGCGCTCAAGCCTGTATTTTTTATCCACTCACGTAGGAAGATGCATCAACTGGTTGCCAGAAACATTGATATGAGTCAGACGATGCAGTTTGTCCAAATCTTCCGGAAGACTCGTCAGCTTATTGTTGGCTAGATTGATGACAGCTATGTTCCCTTTGGCCTTCTTTGTGATTTTGATCGCCGGTAAAGATTCAATCATATTCCCAGACGCGTTGATCGCTTTGGGGAGACGATATATCGACACTGGCAATGTCTTGATGGAGTTATTCGATACGTCCAACATGATCATGTTCGGGGAAGCTCCGATCATTTTCGGGAGCTTTCGGATTCGATTGTTTGACATAATGCATGTTTCTAACCCGGTTGCTTTGTGAAGGGTTCTGGGAACAGCCTTGATCTTGTTATCGGCTGCATTGAGATGCGAGAGCTTCTTCATTCGAGATATGGAGCCTGGGATTGTTCCTGTAAACAGAGATGCGCTGAGTATCTTCAACGATAGTATTCATAACAATATCTATTGCAAAAATATATATATTTAAATAAGCTTTTAGAAGTGCATATTTTGGATATCTTAACAAACAATAGGCTATACGGTATTCATATTTTTTAAATAACAACGTAAATACATTCACAATGAAATAAACCCAAATATTTTCGACTGACACTTGTTAGGGGTAATCGTCAGCAACTAGTAGAGAATTGAAGAGAACATTGTATATTAAAAATCATATCACAAAATATGACATCAACAGCATGCAATTTTGAATAATGATCAAGGCAAGCAGATAGCTTAAGCTCAATATGATATGTAGGCCTATTCCATTGTATATTGAAGTACGTCTGTACCTTTAAAAGACTCTACTTACATATATATATAATATATAAATATATATATATAATGACATAAATATGGGAATATGAATAACTTGTTTGTTATGATAACTATATTTAAACTGAAAGACTTTTTGAGTGCTTCTTATCAAGACTTATCAACACAGTAAAGGCAGCGGAAAAGTATTTCAGTGTATATTTATATAGTTATTCTTACAATGGATATTGTTATGGCAGCTATCTTCAAGTTCTGTACCGTGAACCAGTTATTAAATGACAATAAAGCAAACAAACCCATACCGAGAATGTTATTCTGAACGTCCATTTTCTTCAGAGACTGGAGAGCTGACAGGCTTCGTGGTAACTTTTTCAACTTGTTATTTTGAGCATTCAGCTCTTGGGTCTGCGTCATAAGATCTTCGTTGGCATAAACCTCTTCCGGGATAGCCTTCAGAAAACATGATTTCTTTGGGATGGGAGAGATATGACAAGCAGTTTGGTACTTACAGCCGAAGTCTTCAAAATCAAGTCAGACTTGAGAACAAGACAATTCTAGTTGTCTAATCAAACTAATTAGATCAAAAACTGGTAATCTAATTCTAATATAATCTGTGAAGTGTACCTATGCTGCAATGCTACAAGAGAACTGTATCGGGTGAGATGTGGCAAGCTAAGTGTACAGACATTTGTTATTGTCGCGGTTATGAGAAACAACTCTGATTTGATCTGTTTCTTTCTAATTCGGAAATAAATTCAATTTTAAAGTTTTCACAAATGCTGAAAATGTTCAAGTTTTCAAGCGTTTCTACTCAGTAGAAGTACCACCTTACATTTCTATTCAATCACAAGCAGAAGTTGCTATTTCCAAGACATGACAAAACTACTTCAAGTAGAAAAGTAGAAGATGAAAGGTCTGGAAAAGTACTCGAGTAGTTCTAGTTCTAGTTGCGAGTAGAAAAGTGAGTAGTTCTAGTTCAATCCCACCAGTTTTGAGAAGTGAGAAGTTTTAGTTCCAATTTTGTTGCACATTTTGAAAATCTAGTAGTTAATGTAAGCCTGATCTGATCACAAACCTTCAAATTGACGGTGTCAAAATCTACGATGATCATGTTGCTGAATCTGTGCATGTGTCTCGAGACATTGGTGGGCACCGATTCCAGTCTACTGCCGGGTCCGACACGCGGGGGTGGCTGGTTCTTCTGCTTACTGCTCCCAGTACGGGTTGAAGGACGTGGCGCGGTGGTTGCCATGCTTGAACTACTGCTCAAGTACCCGGGCACCGACTTGGTCCGTTGAATCTGAAATCCAAATCCATCACCCTATTATAACTAGGGCTATCATTTTTGACATGTCAAAAAAGGTCTAAATTGTTGCGTTACGTCAAAAAGTTGTCAAAAATGTTTTGCAAGTCGAATTGTCTTTGTGTCGCAGAGGTTCCAATGTCTGCGAATTTTTAATTTTACACCTTTTAAAATTTCAACAAATGATTGACTGATTATCAGAAAATGTAGCTTAGTATCTCTAGTTGTACTGCAATAAATTTCAAATTTTCACACAATACTGCGTACCTTGGCTACTTGAGTTCTTCATAAACCAAAATTTTGTCAAAAAAAGCCAATTTTTCGTTTTGAGCTCAAAAAATAATCGCCCTAATTATAATTTGAAAAAATATTATAAGATTGTTTTTGAAAAATTATTAATAAAAATTATGACATGTAGAGCTACATTTTGATATCACAATGTGATTGCATTTATTTGTGCCTAATTAGGTTGAGATATATCACACCAGGCAGTATGTCCTAAGCATACCGAATATCAATTTGATTTATCATAGTTCATTATTAACTACTTCCAGCATGAAAAGTAAATACGTGACACCACACTACTCATGATAAGCATAGGTAACTACTTCGACATAACTATAAACCAGTTTGTATTCATCAATATCGTGTTAAAATCACCATTATTTGACACAGTTGCCAGTAAATTCGGCCCTCCGAAAATATTGTATTAAAATGTATTACCAACCGTTAACATGAATTAATTACATAATTATACTATTATCAAGTGATTTTGAGGTCAGGCTATGCGTAGATCGCGTAATCGTGGGAGATAGCGCGGATATTTACCGGGCCGAATTTACCGAAAGCCGAATTTACCAGGTAAATTCGGCCCTCGGAGAATTTTGTATAAAAATGTATTACCAACTATTAATGTGAATTAATTACATAATTATATTATTATCAAGTGATTTGGAGATCAGGGTATGTGTATATCACGCAGTCACGGGAGATAACGCGAATATTTACGGGGCCGAATTTACCGAGGGCAAAATTTACTCGGTAAATTCGGCACTAAGAGAATTTTGTATTAAAATGTATTACCAACTATTATTATGAATTAATTACATAATTATATTATTATCAAGTGATTTGGAGGTCAGGGTATGCGTAGATCACGCAGTCACTGCGTGATTAGATCAGGTGACGCGACGCTCACATATCGACCACACGTGGTCTGCTAGGTTGGGGGAAGGGTATTAGGGTTCAGTAGACAGAATATTAGGGTTGGGGAGGGGGGACATTAACTCTAACCCAATGGTCTCAAACTCAAATGTGCTCGCGGGCCCATTTCCTACTTTTTGATGGCGCCGCGGTCCGCAGCACCAATAATAGGGGAATTCAATGTATTTCCAAGTAGGCCTTATCTGACGGGACCTTGCACACGCATCGTTAAAATGTGATTTACTATTGTGAATTCCCGCCTGGCACGACAAAAATCACATTTGTAAATATTTGAATAAAATTGTTGCTGTACTTGGCATAGTTTGTCAAATTATTTAGTTGTAGAGGTAGAATTTAAGAATTTTACAAAGATTGATCTGATGTCAGAGCATCGGAGCAGTACAGCCTAATCCGGGTTTCGGGTATAAGCCTACTCCCGATAACTATGCTATATTGATCATGTCATTACCAAAGTCAAACCTAATCAGCGTTCGATTTACCTTCGAAATGGAACAGACCAATAACAACTTAATCATAATTGAATACTGTGCAGTAGCAGTAGAAATGTGTCATCGCCGAAGAATCCATCGGTGTTACAGCTGTGAAGCATTGGCTACGACTACTTAATACTTTCCACATTAAATTGGCGATAATAACATATAAAAGATACCCAAGATGACACAGAACAAGATGACACAGAATGTAACCAACTTATACTTCAAACGGGCAACATAATGCCAATGGCGGTTGCCATACCGACCTGCTTCGATATCTAAATAAGCTTAACTTTTGATATTTTACTGTTTCTCATACCAGTTTGATGGTTTGTTGCGTTCGTGGTTGTACCAAGTCACGGCATTCTGAGTCACAAAAAGTCCTTCTCTGATTGTAACGTTTGACGCGACGAGTACGAGTAATTCTACAGAAGGTCGCGGCCAAGTCCAAATCACAATTTTCAGTCACGAATCATCAACGGGTCACGTTTTATCATCATGATCTTCCACTGCGTGGTAACTTTTGAAAGTGATGTAATAGTGAAGTTTGATGAGTAGTTTCAGGCTTCTGGAGTAGTTTCAGAGCGAATTTTAAGCTCTCAAAATAAAAAAGAAATTGGTAGTTGAATATTGTCGAATGCTTCGAAATCCAAAATGCCGTCGCGGGCCGCGTGTTTGAGACCTCTGCTCTAACCTCAACCCTGAACCTAATCCCCAACCCTAATATCTCCACACCCAACAATCTTGGAATACCTTAACCTTAACCCTAACCCTAACCAACCCTAATATCCCCTCTCAACCAACTCCAGTACCCAATCACACAGAATTTACCGAGGGCCGAAGTGACCAAAGGCCGAATTTACCGGCGGCTGAATTTACCTATAGGGTTGGTGTGATTGCATGCAAAATAAGGTCAGAAACATGCAAAATAAGGTCAGTCGCGATATGCAAAATAAGGTCAGTCACATGCAAAATAAGGTCAGTCGCGACATGCAAAATACGGTCTGTGACCAGAAAGTTAGGGTTGGGGGTTAGCATGTTTAGAGTAGGGGTGAGGGTTTGGGTTGGATTTCTAGTCATTAGGGTTAGAATAGTCCGCGCCTAAAGCCAAATTTCAAATCAATTTATTTTATGGAATCAGATTTAAAACATGTTTCCTATAGCAACTTCAAATCGAAATATTAATTTTTCATATCAATATTAAAATTTCATATCCAACTATAGCCTGGATCTAGATCTTAAATCCGAAGATGTTTCAACACACACAAGTAGTTCCTTCATGATACTTCAAATCCATATTTCAAATTCAACTTTTTTCGATTTAAAATTTAATTTTCTTTCCTATAGTAGTCCTACTGTCAATTTACATTTTTCTTATCAACATTGAAATTCCTTATCTATATCCTAAATCTAAAGATATTTCAATATGGGCACTTGAGCAGTTCTG
>ATSW01026795.1:0-13613 GCA_000444245.1 Botryllus schlosseri
AATTAAAAACATGTTTTAAACAAGGGCATTGTTTTAAACATTCTTGTTTTAAATTGATTTTTGTTTTGAATGCAATCCTGAATGTGTTGCAGGTCGATCAAGGCTTCTAGTCTCCATTCGATACGCGGAAGCACTAAGCTAAGCAGTGTATATTACGGGACGCCTATAACGAAACTGCGTCGTGCTAGAAGTCGGCATAACAAATAACATAATAAGCAATGTCGGCCCGGTGTAAAATTGCCATAGATGTCGAAACACCATGGATAATACCAGTAAACAACAACAACAACAACAACACGAAACGTGGTGCAGATGTTTAATGAAATCCATCGAAATCTTGCTATATAGCCTGGTATTGAATCGAGACAAATACAATGCAACTTACACAAACAAAAATGATAACCTAAGTCGGAGATGAGAAAAACTGATTTTACGTCATGAGAGACACAGGCATATAGCCCGATATACAAATTTATGATGACAAAGTGTCTCAGGTGGATAGGACTATTAATGCAATTCTGTAAGCAAGAGAAATCCGTAGTGACGTACTAACAAGTACTTTGTTTCACCAACAAAAACATCATTCTTAACTAGACCAGTGCTTATCCAGTATAACGACCAAGATCGTGAATTATAGTATTATAAGCCACACGCAACTGATTTCTCAAAAACACCATTAGTCAGCCAGTAATTGCATGGGCGACACCCCACGACACACATCGAAATAATGAAGGCTCTTAACACCGAATAGTAACGGTGTTTAGTGGTGATCGAGTCATCACGCTGTTTAAAATAGTTATATTGTTATGTAGTGAGATATTTTCATATTCTATTCGGACAGTACAGTGAATTGGATCGCTGAGACGAAACTAGTTCAAGTTTTTTGCGAAAAATGATACATTCACAGACGGTCGCTCGTATTTACCACGGAGCTCGATCTCGGACATTATCAATGATTCAACATGCTTCGTTCTGTGACGAAACTATTTGAGACTTGTAACATATACCCCAACGATGATCGGATCCGGGCATTTATTACTTTAGTGTAAACATAACGGTAGTCTTGTAAATGAATGTCGGTAATTTTCAGTGTGATGCCGTTGCGCAGATGGTTCAACGATACAAAAGAATGAACGGCGAGCTACGACTACTCTCATCGATTTCTGTATTCATCAGCTCTTATTTCTTGCATTCATTTAATATTTATTGACTTGAAATAGATACGATCCATCAATCTTATGTTGAGCCTGTTAATATCTTAATCGCCTTTCCTTTTGATCAAGTATTGCCGAAGACATATCTATTATTATGTTCAAGGTATAGCACGCAAACTCTGATAGCAAACGCTATGGATGTGTAGCGAAATCTACTAATAGGTTTAAAATGTCACACGCTCTTACCAATCCAGCATTCAATATCATATATATTGAGCGAATAATAAGCAAGTACTCAACGAGATTACTAATCTATATAGGCAGGAATAGTGGGATTGGAGTAATAATTTCCTTCTGCTGCTTTAACGCTTCGATTTAAGCCAAAATCGAGATCTGAATTTCAGTCGCTAACTTACACACCAGGTCATGGTTTGAGCACATTAAGTCTTATATCTGCATGCTGGTTACGTGACTTCCAAATTGATATTTATACTCACCCACGCCTACATTATTGATACGGGAAAATATCTAGAGCATAACGTCTAATGATCGATAGTTAGATAGTATCAATGACAACGAGAAGATATAAATACATGAGGGACGACTCCATGATAATACGTCACAATTGCAGTATCGGAGAGCGACATTGCGGTTTACGCCTGATCTATATCATTTGATGTCTGCTGCTTTGCTGGACTGTTGTAGAAATGCACTGTAAATGACCTTCATAGTATGCAAGATTGCAAGTGCCAATCAACAATTAGATATCATTTCCTTCAACACTCGTTACACTTACTCCGAAAATCTTTACTAACTGTCTCGCTTTACACAATTGTCAGCTGCGCAACATCAGCATCAGATAACGGCGTTTCACGACCCCGCCGGAGATTTGACACCGATGAAGATTCCTAAAAGCTCCCCATTAAGACTGATCAAAATACGCGCGTCCCATAAATAATGTACGTTTTCATAAAAGTAGTTCCGCTGTAACGGCGAATCAATCGCGATTCGCACTTTCTGAGGCTCTTTTTCTGTGCGGAACAGAATCGTAAACGATTCCTCCGTGAAATTGGCTTCCCGTAACCGACTATGCCCTCGTAATGCACGGATTTCTTTTGCGAAAATATTTGCGACTATTTCGCGTCACAGGACTCTAGCCAACCATAAACTTGTCAGTTTAAATGTCAATAATCCAGGCATATAGCTTCATGCTGTCAGTCACAAGTTTTCTGTAATAATAAGGTATGCGGTTGAAATGGTGCGTTTGGGACTTCATATACTAACGGCGTGCGAAAAGATTTAATATATATGTAACAATCGCGTTATTGTGGTTAGATAACACGGGCGCGTCCGCCATTGTGACGCAGAACAATATATGACGTGATTTCATTTAAGCTCAATATGGCAATACATACGTGGCCTCTGCCACAAGTTATGTTAAAGCATTATTGGAAGTCTGATTGAAATCTTCGCTGTCAAGCGGAGATCTTGAAGTTCATTCTATATAATCCATAACTCGATCGATTTATCAGTATCAAATGACGTGTATGGATTGAAATCACACCACCCGATTGAATGGACCAATAAATCGTTTCCTCGACAATGTTTCATTGCGTTGCTGTGCCTTGAACGACCAGATAATGAAGTCGTCAAATTCAGACTTTATTTACAGTGTATATTCGTAATTGGTGAACTTTTGCAGCTATAGTTAAGCCCTAATTCCTCTATGACTAATAACTATAGCCTAGGAAATTGCTACACACGATACACTAAAGTTTGATTGCAGTTCCATTAGTGCAATAGGCCGAGTATAGCCATTGATATCTCACACGATCTGTTGCCAAATAAACTTGCAGGCGTACACATTTGATTTTCTACTATGCCACCTAAAAAGTACCTAGTCGCAAGAACTAGAAATTTCTTTTCCTGGGCAACTACAACAACAATTCATAGAAGTCACGGATTTCCATTTGAAAATCGATATACACGACTCAAATGTCGAGAGTATAGTGCAGATATATTGCATTACACGTGTTTATACGCGTGACTGTGAAATTCATCATCCATTAGCAAGAGAATATGATTAATATTGAACTTCCAAAACTCTACCTGTACAATATGTACTCGTACATAAATCCACATTTTACGGTGAACATGGAGTTAGATTGTATTATGGTGTCATGTAGATTGCGCTTATGACCAAAATAAGCAAGGCGGGGTATTTATCCATAGACTTATAGAATGGGTGAAATTACAGCATGAGTTGAAATTTCAGCATGAGAGAAATGAGACGACCATCAGTCGAAACTTGAAACTTGAATTAAAATAGCAGGTCACATTTTCCGGACAAATCGCAAATTCTGCCTTTAATAAGACTGTCTTGTTCGTGGCAAAGTTCTATTTGTGAGCCAAACAATTACGCCTGCACTTCATACTGTACGTATTAGGCTAGTGTAGCATTAATATCAGAGTAAGATGCCCCACACGGCGTATAGTAAGACATATCTTTGGTATTAACTTGCGAAGCAAATGCATTATTATATTGATCTGACTGCTCCACTAACGTGTACCGCGAATTTACTTGACCTGTTACGCATCAATATTCTAAAAACAGCTTCAATTCCCGACTCACGGGAGCCGTGTGTCGGTTATCAAGATGGCTAATAGAGAAATTATGAATTTAGCGTACGGGAATTATCTTAGTAGTTCGAGCAGCGAAATTAAATCGTCATCACAGAAATATGTCGTCCCCGTGCCAGATGTCATTTAATTAAAGAAATATGAAAAACCAACAAACACGACGAGGCAATAAAGCAATAATTGCATATCAGATATGAAGTACCCTTCACGGCATATATTTTAAACACATCAAGGCGTCTGTGCGCGAATGTATTGGATATTCCGTCCGGTGAAGTCGGTCATCTTTGTATAAACTGTCTTGCAAAAATCTATATATTTTTCTTTTCGTTAGCAAGTCGGTAAATTCCACATACTGTAACTCCTAACCGATTGCTAGCAATATCTGATCTTCAACATATATATACCGAAAAGTAAAAGATATTAGGGAACTTAATAGTTTATCACAACCAAGTTCTAACTGTACGCAAAACTATCAAAAAAGTACTTGAACCCTGTACTAAGGACACTGCAAATGATAACAATCCCGGACTTCTCTATTATTCCTATAAAGTACCTTGAAGTCACGAAATCCACCTTGGATATATACGAAGATTTTGTTTACTTAGCGCGCACGCCTTTGCGAGATTATCCCGGCCTATTCGCCAAAGTCACATCTCCCCGCGCTGTAAAGGTTGCAAGTTTTCCGGCGAATAGACTCTCCGCTAACTGTTTCAGACTTGAGTCAATAATTGATGTGCGCATGCGGTCGCTATTGGACGAAATAAGACTTTATTCGTTTGATAATGGCATTTGCGGAGCGTCGCAGAGACGCCATGTGTAAATTGACAAACAGGCGTAATAAAAGTATTTTATGACATGGACCCGTTCTAACTATAGCGCTGATTCAATATGGGAATATATCATCTATCCATTCTGGAAGTCTGCTGTTTGTCTGTTTGCCATTTAAATAAATTATAAATCTATACCATCAACTGGCTTATTGTTAAGTTGCTATTTCTAACATATATAATAAAAATAATACACATGTATTGCCGACAGCTGCAATTGCATACGGCTACCACGACGCCTGGCTACCTCACTAAAATTAGACTTACTATACCATGTGAAATTATGAAAATGTGTGGTTGCATACTCTGCACAATCCTCACCAGTGACCAGGATAGCTTTATGGCGACACCTCTCGGCCATTAGTATGTGTATGATTGAAAGGATAACACGGGTGGGCAACGGCAACGCATATTATCGAAAGTTAACGATTTACCCTGTTCAGTTTTCGTAGCCTATCAAGCCGGTTAGATCCGTATCGCGTAATTTTAAGAGATAAACGAACCGGTTGGCATTACTGGTTGCCGTCAATGACATTTGGAATAAAAACCGCAGAAGTACAACACACGCCTGTCCTCGTCGACGACATAGCGTAATGGTGAAGCGTCTGGCTTGTGGATCGGTAGGTCTTGGGTTCGATCCTCGGCCGGGTCAGACCAAAGACCTGTTGGCAACACCTGATCATCCATGGCTTCCCCGCTTGGCGCCCATGCGTTACTGGGATAGCATGGAGGGGTGTCGTGTATACTTTCTATGTGAATGATATCTTTGAAACCTCCTCATTGAATACAACACTGTTCGCTGAAGATACTCACCTCCTATCTCACGCACCTACCACCGCAAGCTCGAATGCCCAAAGTGCATGAGTGGGCGTCTCATGATAGCCTTCGGGTTAACGCTGCGAAATGCCAATTATTGGTCGTGAACTCCTGCGATAACCCAACCGTTGACATCGATGGCAAACCAATTTCGAATGCCAAATGCCATGGCTTTTTACACGATTCGGACTCTTCAACACTCTATTCCAGTGGTTCTAAACTTTTTTTCCTCCAGCGCCCCCTTTCAAAAATTATCGTGCTCCACCCCCCACCTAATATTGTAAGGACTGTAATAAAGACAATGGGCAAGAGGGAGGACCGTAACAGCACTTCGTCAGCCCATCTAAAAAAAAAACGATTGTCTTGCGCACCCATAGCGTGATAAACCAAACTTCTGATGGCTTCGCCCCCAAGAACCCCGTCGCGTGATTTCGATGGTCAGCAAAGTTTGTGTGATCTGATCGCCCTAGGCGCCAAAATTTTCTATAATAATGCATGAATGTATAGGTAGTAATTGTATATATATGTCGCTATAAAATTTTTCTCCTCTCAGCCCACGTAATCAGATTTACCAGTAACGCTGAGTGAGCTGTTGTATTGGAAAATAAAGGCCCCATAAATAATAATGGAACATATTCGGGGGTACTCGTAGGTACAATTAATTCGTTACATGTTGTTATTTTGTTTCCTCTTGTCCGCTATATAGTCAAAAGATAATGAATCGCATGAACGTATTAAACTAAAGTAAGCATACATGATTCAAAATTGGTATTTCTTCACTGGTAAATAATTTTCTCTGACGGATGTTATTTGTCCTGTGGGGTTAGCAATACGGCGAAATGAATGACATTGGATTTTTGTCTTAGTGCTTTGTGTAACTATAAGTAAGTCAACTGAGAATGGGATGCATATATCTGCTCACATTGAATTTAGTACTGTACCAAGTTATTAATTTTAATATGAATGTAGGCTATTCCAAATGACGCAACTCTAAACTCATATTATATAACGTTCATGTGAACCACAACACCAGATAGTATCACCCTTTATGATACGATCAAGAAATATTCTGACGATTTTATTTTGTAGATCTCAAATACAAATATATTTAGTTATTCATTTCGTGCACAAAGCTTCAAAACTTATTTAATGTACAAAGGGCTTTCACTCTCAAAAGGGATATACAGTGCCTCCTTCGTCGATTTTCACAGGCTGTGTACAGCGGGATATAATACCTATTCGAAACATGTTGTTGAAAATAACCCTAGCAAGCATGACGGCAGTGTTTTAACGGGAAATTGGCGATCTTAAAGTACGCGTTATTCGTTTTAAATGAGTGATTATAACCCACTACATTTATGAAAGCATAGCA
The DNA here is from genome assembly GCA_000444245.1 of Botryllus schlosseri. NCBI lineage: Eukaryota > Metazoa > Chordata > Ascidiacea > Stolidobranchia > Styelidae > Botryllus > Botryllus schlosseri. Next base: position 6,810 of record ATSW01026795.1, read on the forward strand.
AACATCGTCGCGTAGCGCGACCAAAAGTTTCGGGATTTGACATGTTTTTTGGAATGTTCATTTGCTCTGAATACTCATTAAGGGTATTTCCTACTACCACATCATCTACTGCGAAGCCCAGCGCCCCCCATATCGCCCCCTTCAAAATCGCCAGCGCCCCTTCGGGGGCGCTGGAGGCAAGGATAAGCACCACTGCTCTATTCCTATCACAATTACAATACGGAACTCTTTGTTGGGGCGCTGCCTGCAAGAATACGATTGACCCACTGCAAATACTTCAACATTGGATCATCTGTATCATGACCAAAGCCCCATGGGGGCCTGGATGTGCAACTGATAAATCACTACTCAAAAGATTTGGTGTTCTGAACATAGAAGATATGAGGAAGCTAGAAATTGCCAAGTTTATGTGTATCAGTTCCATTGCGGTCAATGTTCCTCAATTTTAAACGACTACTTCACCTCGTGGTCAAAAGCGCACAAGTACAGCACACGCGCGTTTACGAAGAACAACTACCTTATGTTCAGGACGGAATACAAGAAAACGCATTGCTCTATCAAGTATGCCGGACCCCAACTGTGGAATAGCATCTCGCCGGCTATCCGACAGTCGTCGAGCATGTCCGCATTCAAGTCGAAATACAAGCAATTTCTTCCAAATGAATACTAGTCAGCCTTCAGGATTACCGGACAACGACCTAACATCGACCTCGCCTTCGCCACATGCCACCTCATTTTGTCGCTTGCGTCTTATATTCTCTGATTACGTTTCATTCAGTGTGCATGCCTCTTTACTTCGCCTAGGCCAAGGTGGGTATCTGATCGTAAATACTACTCCACGTTGTTTCGACACCTTCCTATTTTTTCATTGTATCTCAGTTGTGTGGTGTTATAAAACGATGAAAATATTATTAAATCTGATTGATGATGAAGAGTGAGAAAGCCGTACAAGGCTATATCTGTACCTTCCGTGTCCAGTGCATATCCACATCACGCACTCATGGTATGCATATGCCCAGATCGTGTGTATGTTCAATGTACATCATGAGTCGGTGTATATGCCGCAATAGCATTAAGGACAAAAATTAACTGCGTCCTTGTCGAACAATGATACCATATGATCAGGACGGAATACAAGAAAACACATCGCTCTCTCAAAGTGACGGAACATAATCTCGCCAGCTATCCGACAGTCCTCGAGCATATCCGCATTCAAGATGAAATACAAACAATTTCTACTGAAGCAAATCTAGTCAGTCCACAAGATTACCACAGCTCGATCTCACACCTCATCCTAACATCCACATATGCGCTATTCATAATATAGCTATAGTCCTTTTATGTTACCCCTATTTCTCTTCATCCAGTGTGCATGAGCAAGAGCATGCCTATTATTTGAATTGCCTAGGCCGAGTGGGGTGTATGATTTCAAAGACTAGGCTACTTCAAGTCGTTTCGACACCTTCCTATCTTTTCATTGCATCTCAGTCTTCTAGTATTTTTGAAATAATTAAATTAAATATTAGAACTGATACTGATACTAATACTCAACAGATCCTGCTGAAAAAATAGGACTTTTGTGTTAGAGCCGGCGAACAAAATTTCACTCCCACCACTTCGCTAGTCCCCGGTGAAACGGAACGATTCCAAGTATATATGACATCCACTTGTCGTCATGGTGAATGTCCTAACATACCGGTACTTTCTGGTAAATCACATTACCATTTACTGTTGTGTGCTGAAGACTATTTGCTCCTTTACTGCTCAGCTGCGTAACGGAGTAATGCCACAGCAATATTTTTGGTGCGTATCTTGGTTACAATCCCCGTGTAAAGTCTCGGATTGGATCGGCTCATGTAACCGGTAATTTCCACAACTGTGGGGCAATAATATTGGTGCTGTTGAGTAATAGCGAGTTCTTCTAAAGATCCCGTTGCCGGGGTGCGTTTGCATTTTTCACTCATATATAGGCTCTTCGTCTCCCATTCTCCGTCATGCGAACCTTCACCTTTACTCATTGTTAATAATATATTAGTTTCTATATGGATGTACAGTATAGTATGTCTCAACAAGCACGGGCCTTCGCGGTATCCAGATTTAGATAGCCTTGATATCTTCTCACATTTCTATATCCGACCACGAACTATAACGTGACACACTGACCAATGACCATGTATATATTTATGTGCTTCGTATCGCTGATTATGTGTCACGTATCACCGATTTCGCTAGTTCTTCTGGACTAAGACAGCAATTCACACACAGAAACAGCTATACAATATACCTATGTTGTCCAGGTAACGTCTTGCATAGGAACGGTGAGGTTTGTGAATAGTTCTATGAATACTTGAATGCCACGAATAGCAAACAATGATTTTACCATATTCTTATACTTGTACTTGTACTACAGTAACTGTGTCCTCTACATACTATATGCGGCACTATACCAACTAACTTATATATGAAAGACAGCGGAGACTCGAAGGCAGATCTGTTATTGTTATCGATCTGTTATTCTAGATTTCCGGATAGCATAATGTCAACGGTCAAACTATTTTGCACATCAGTGGCATGCTCTGGGACATGCACTGTGATCATAGTATCCGAAGCATGGTAATCTAAGCGGTCGGGTTTCTGAAGATATGGTGTTGTGAGGAGTTATTTTACAAAATCTACACGATTCCACAGTTATCGATGACTTGCGAGTTGGTAAACGTAACTGTCAGCCATCCATGTAAGCAAAATCTGTCTTAGAAATCGAATGTGATAATGAATAATATATTGTGACATCGAACTGAATTGCGTAACACCAGCGAACTGTGGCCCACTTATAGACACCTAACACAGGGAACTTGATAATGATCAATGCTGGCGTAACTGAGATCGCACGAATGAATTTGTAAATAATATTGTAGAAGAATAAATTCGGCAAATCTAACATAAAATCTTAATCTTCGTGAAATAGTTATATCCCCTCTTTGGATCCTGCTTTTCACAAGGTTACTTTGAATTTTGCAGAGCAATTCAAGTTGTAACGAACTTAATCGCACGGGTAGTTCGCTTCATTGTGAACGCATTGGTCTTACATTCATACGATGGCAGCGATGACAGAAATATATCTCCAGTATCGCATAATGCTTTACTACCATTAAATTATCGTCCAGTTTGGTATGCCCTGGTTTACGTAGCCGTACTGCGTTGGCTGCGCTGTACCTTAATGTGTTGGTTATTCGGTCCCGGAATATATATCGTGTTGTTGCAAAAGTTTTATAACCAAGTCGGAAGAACACTATTCTGCATTATACAGCAGTGAAGACAAACTTTAATAACCTTGAGGAACGTGAAGACTTCATATGTGGAACCCACTGCTCCTGACATAATAGTAGTGCTTGAATCTAAGTGAAATTAATTGCGTATTGATATCTAAAGTTTGTCAATTTCGAATGACCTCGCGAAACCACTGAAACCTTCTCGCATACCCCCAAGGGGAGCCACTGTCGGGAACAACTGTTGACGGGTCATGACAAATATGATTCACTATACGTACATCGTTTCTCCACGCCATGTCTGTGGAAATGAGCTTGCCTCAAATCAACTGGTTGCTACAGTGGAGATAACCTAGTTAAAGATTGGTTACGGTTGGCCGTAGGCACGCACTCCATTTTGGTCGGACCAAAGACTTGTTCGTAATTCTACTATCTGGATCTGCTGTTTCCTCAGCAAACGTAGATACGAAACTGGTGGTGCTGACTCAGTATCCGTGTGATATTCATCGTCAAAGTAGCTCGTTGGTACGGACAAAAATACACGTACGTTTCATTGGATTGCGTTTATTCGAGCAGCACAAATGCCAACAAATGTATTCTGTAATATGCAGTTGCGTTACATATGCGAAATCGCGAATGCGAACACTTATTTCTGTGAGCGATCTACACGGACACATGAAATTGTTTTTCTCCTCTCCTGCAACGAAGTCGCAGAAATAAATGAATAATGAGAATGTCAGTCCTGCCTATTGCGTTTCTGAACTGAGAATCCAGAAGTTCGAGTCGGAGTCTAGTTCTCGGTCGCACAAAATTTGTTATATTGGCATGAAATCTCAGCATAATTATCCGTTCCTCTTCGAATCCCTCTTCTAAACCAAAATATAACGAATCTAAATTTGCTAATGCAATGCGCAATGGCAATGTGCATTTTGCAATCGTACCTAGGCTATCACCTGCAAAGTCACGACCTGCAATATATACCGATCTATAGGATTGTTACCACAACGTGAGTTAAGTCAACAATCGATATCCCCCGGTGGGGCGCTGTTCAATTTGAAGTTGGCAATGATAAATCAATGCGATTGTTTGGCGTGTCCCAACAGTGAAATAATCTAGCAGTCACCAGCTGCGGGTGATCCGTCAAAATGTCGCCGCGCCAAATTAAGAATTTACAAATCGCTATCAACGCGGTGATTAGACAATTGAAGCTATCCGGTTGAAGGGTAGCAGATATCATAAAGGTCCAGAGCCGGTGAACAAGAGTAAGCGTCATATAACGAGAGGTGTCAGTCATTATTCCGTTCAATAGCACGGCGCAGTTTGGTTACGTACCAATCAAGCCTTATTCGCCGAGAAATCGAGTCTCACAACAAGTAGCATGAAAACGATCAATACAAAAATTATCATCGTTATACCGGATCGATATACGACAATTGTCAATATCTATTGGTGACGAGAGCCGCCTTGATATAGCTCGTCCTGTGATGCAGAAGTGCTATTTTTAACGGAGGGTAACGTCTCGTCTCTTATCTAAGATCCGTAAGTGAGTGAAACAGGCTGGTTGCAGTGTCATTTGTATCGAAGAATGGCAGCTCGGTAAGCGAACGGCACTCATATGCTCGTAACTAGCGTACAAACGGAGGATTACATTGAGCTAAAGGCCTAGGAAGTATAACATTTGTAGGAGAAACCAGATATTGAATGGTTTGAAATACTGTGACACAATATTTTATTCCACTACGTGTAACGCGTTTGTACATCACCGTCTGCATGAGATGTATCAGATCTAGAAATGGCGCAAAGATGTTGTGTACCCGTGTAGGTTTGTGTTTAATTTGAAGATATATTCAAAACATAGATGCATAAAAAATGCCCTTATTTAAAAACATGTGATTTGTAGCCGTGAATAATTGCAGACTAAAATAACATCGGAACTTACAATATTTGGTTCAATATATTGCACTACATAGAATGCTTTAAAGGTATTACCTGTATTACAAAATAAAATAATTATTTTCGACCTCGTTTCTTAGAAATATTTTACGTGACATAATCACTACAATGTGTCCACGGTAGACATGAGCTTCGTATATGATAGCAGTTGCTGGACCTTTCTCGCATTCTGTTCGATGATACAGGGTAGCATTTAGCCGACTCAACTGCAACTGCTCGAATTTCGTCCCAAGGAATGCTATCACTGTCATGACCCGCGTTTTAAAATACGGCCTATGTTAAATGCAGCGATATCACTGTTAGTGAATGTATGTAGTCAAATGCACTATACTGCACAAACTTAGAAATTGGGCCATTCCCGTCACAAGAGTGCGCACTGCGTAGTGGTTCAGTTCCGTTTAAATGTTGCTCGTAGAGTGGCCCTCGCCGCTAACATAATCCATTCCTATGAAACCCGAAAACTAATAATAGTGTAAATCAATGATTCCCAGACTTTTAGAGCTTGTGGCACACCAGAAAAATTATCAACTTCCTGCGGCACGCATGGGTCTACAAAAGTTGCTTTAAAAACGATGCATGTCGCTGCCTACATAAACAGAACATATTGAACAGAAACGGGGTTGCATCATTGACATACATGTCTGCATTTCGTCATTAATTCCAGGCAGAAGTGACTATTATAATTTCCGTCAAAACAAATAAAAGCTATGGTAAAATAGTCATGAGGATGCGAATGTTAACATAATTTTTATTATTATTGCACCGATGATGGAATCTGATTTGGAAGCAGACAGCCAAAACTCGACCAATTTCTTTTGCAGAAACAGCTTTCACATAAAATGGACATTTTCGAAAATTATTTAGCTGATCTTCTGCTGAAAGAATTCTTGATTAACTGCGATGCCATAGCGGGTTTCATTATTGTGACATTCGCTTACTTATCGGCTGTTGCAGAAGTAAGAGCGCCTTCGAGTCGCATGTAGTAGTCTCAATATATCTTCTTAAAAAATCCAAGAATATTCGTGACACACTTGAGAATATGTGGCGGCGCACAGTTTGGGAATCACTGGACTGTAACCTATTTCTGCCCCGTGCCCCGAGACGTGTCAAGATTCGTTCCGGCAATTTTCGAGAAGCATCGGCGACAAAACGCTACCGGCAATTAGACAAGATTCTCCCTGTCTTTTCACTCTCAACCTTACAATATGTTCTCATTGTTGATGTTGTTTGTTGAGTTTCGAGTTTTGTGATCATTGTACACCCAGGCCGATATTGCTTGTTTTTATTCCTGATCTGCCAACTTGTAGCACGGCCCGTTTTCGTTCTATAGGCTTTTTGTATGACACCGTTTACGGAAATCAAATGGCGAGGAGTGTCTTTTCATTTAATTTGCAACACTTTATACTGTATTGCCAAGTCTAAATCGAGTGTAGGTCCACAATTAATACACTGTTGGGCTGTGTGTGCTATAATTATGCAAGACGCTAATAAACAATTGATTGTTATCCTTCTGTTGGAGTCATTGCGTTGTGAGATTATCCGAAGTGACACGTTGCAACTCCGCCTGTCCTGAGACTGCCAAGGC
>ATSW01026837.1:0-12861 GCA_000444245.1 Botryllus schlosseri
AACGTCCATAAATATTTTTTGAAAAGACGGATATTCATGTATATGTGCGCGATAGGTAGAGCTTGTATCAAAGTGCTGAGCCAGCAAAAGATCTGCTGTTTTCGGCTGAACATTTCGGGGCCAGCGATCCTTTTCCAATTTTTGATCCATCGGTACCACATCTCCCCTACTTCGTTACTGACCACATCTGGGTATAGGCCACAGCTATTTATGTTGTCGACCAATGGTACTGCGGGGCCCCGTGATTAGTGCTGGGCGGAAACCATGACCTTTGCTTTGACCATCCACTTCCCAAACTTTGCGGTCAGGGGTCCACGCTACCACCAAAATAGATAGGGGCTGGCGGGCTAGCAAACACCGCTCTATCTCGGGCTTTTCCTCTTCGTGAACTCGGTTTGTCAGTGTTATGTATCTGGGCTCCTATCTTCCTCCCGCCGCCGCCGTTCTTACGGCGACAAAGAAGCCCAGAAAAAGACCCGACGAAAGAAAGCACTCACAAGGAAGGAAGGAAAGAAAGAACTAGTAGAAAGGGCCACGCGGCTTCAAAAAGATCAACATCGAAAAGAACTGCATGTTGCAGCAGTAGTGTGGTCCTAGGTTGTCCTAATGTCCTTACTGTTGCAAGCTCTTCAATTTACAGCGAGTTCTCTGACACAAATGTATTTGCGTGGCAATACACGTGGAAACGACAAGAAAAGACAAGAAAGACGTTCGTCCTAGTAGCGGTAAAATGCATCTGACTTTACGTGATCAAACGATCAAGTTTATACTACAGTAGTACGAAACAATGGTTGTAAAGTTTAGCCAATGAGGGAAACGAATTGCGGAAAAGTCGCAGGACGAAAAAATGGATTTGTGAAGTATTTAGCCAATAGAAATAAGAAGTGCGAAATGGCCGATGTACGAAAAAGGCAGCGCGATATCTATGTAGAAGTTTAGTTTTGCGTAACAGAGGTTGTGAAGTTTAGCCGATATGAATATAGCCTACGGATCACGAAATACTCGCGACACGAAAAAGGCAGAAATCTCTATGTAGAACTTTAGTTTTACGTAACAGAGATGGTAAAGTTAAGCCAATAGAAGTACGGATCGCGAAAAAGTCGCGGTACGAAAAAGGCAGAGATATATTTCTAGAACTTTAGTTTTACGTAACACAGTTTGTGAAATTTAGCCAATAGGAATACGGATCGCGAAATAGTCGCGGTACGAAAAAGGCAGAGATATTATTCTAAAACTTGCGCAATACACAAAAACGATTCTGGCTTTGACTAGTTACAAAATGTAAGATACAATGTTATGTTGGCCACATACAATAGTCCTAATTACACTAAAGTCCAATTCACGTTGACAGAGTCAACTACAATGTGACATCGGGCACTCCAGGCCAAGGCGGATGTTAAGTTAGATTCAAAGGATCGCAACTGCGTGCCGTTACACATCGTCCTATCTGCTCATTACATCGCATTGTGTCTTATCGCATTGTACATTGTGTGTGACTTGTTCAGATGAAAAATGTAACAATTATTTTGCCTGGAGCCAGGTCATCTTGATCCCTACGGTTTCAATGTGAGCTAACACTCGTCTATGCAACGTTGCGAAATAGCCGCATTAACAAGATATAAACCTATAATTACTTCCGATAAATATGGAAAGGTCAAGAAAAATACCCCCCCCCCACCATATTCGTGTGGAAGAGTGAGTACTGAGTAGCCTAACATCTCGCCCCAATCACTGATCTGCCTGCACGCAGACGTTGCAGCTCTGCAAGGATACTGAATAAATAGTGCGAGTAGCTTGTGTGATCACTGATCCGTCAGTCATATATCGACGTAATGATATATCTTTCCGATCTTTTGAATCATACATTTTACTATAACTTTTTTCAAACATGCCAATAGCAGAGGTAACGCCCTCTTTCATGGTCATCGATGCAAAACGCCCACTCCTTACCGCTTGAAAATATCAGCTGGATATTCCATTTGCTGGTAACCCGGGTTCTGGTTTTTTGATCATATATGTTTAAATAATCGCGTGACTGGTCCGTGGTCATTGCTCATTTTAAGCATTTTGTAATTACGCTGCTAATCTGAGTGGGAAAACCTTATCAATGCGTAGTCAGTGATCAGCATAGGTGGACGAAAAGATGACTACCGGTATGAACTAATAATCTATAATGTCAGTTGTCAAACTGTTCATTCTCAGTCAATGATCGCGCATAGGTGACTAGCTGGCTAAGAAATGTCTCGGAAAAAGCAACAGGAAGGGTCAATGAAAACGCTGCGGGATCTCCTGTCACAACCCAGCAACAAGAAATGCCTTGAGTGTGATCAACGAGGCCCGACATACGTCGATATCACAATAGGATCATTTGTTTGCACATCATGTGGCGGTATGCTGTAAGTAATTGAATTCCAAACTTGTTTTCTTGTTGAATGCTTACCATCAGGGGCGTAGCCAGCCGAGATAAAAAGGGGGTAGAACTGAATAAAGGGGACAGAATGAGCCTCTATGCGTCATACCTTTAGGGATAGCGACTTATGTATTCCGTACGCTTTTGAAAGCGTAACTAATTGACGGATCTAATTACTGAAAGCGAGTTAGCAATCAACAGCTTGCACGGATCCATGTTACGATGCGCACGCGCTCATCCCGTGACAGTGCAGGAGATCTTATTTGTATTCAAATAAGTAATCGACCTTGAAACAATACCAGAACAACATTTCATGACGAACAATCTATACAGCGCAGAATATGTTATATCTTCATGAATTTTGACATGATTCAATTCGCGTGTAAGAGTAACGTCTTCTTGGCGTTTTAATTCCATTCATTTCGAACATGGAGCATATACTAATTGTACCGGCGTGTGAATAATGACTTATTCTCAAAGCGAGGGAATCTCAAATAAGTTTCGGCGCGGCTATTGAAGGCTGAATGCGTCCCGGTGGGATACCGATCACGAAAGGCATAATCTAGTATGACGTATAGATGGTCATTGAGGTCAAGACAGTGCACAACAATGGCGTCAAAAATAAAATGCGAATCGAATGTATTGTGTCTTCACGCTGTTTTGGGGAACAGGCTTGAGTTCGGCAAAGCACGAATCAGATGCGATTGCTTTAAAACATGATTTCATTCAGTTATAAGTTGTTATTTTCATGTTATTAATGTTCGTTATCGTTTACAATGAACTGTTGATGAGAAAACAACGCGTGAACGACGCTACAAATGTTATTATTGCTCGACGACTGCATTCAGAATAAAGGGATTAAGCTGATCGCTAACCCTCGCTAAGAGAAAAATGTAACAATGCCCCTTTCACGCTTGCATAGACGCGCTTCCATAGACGAGAGATCGACGAGAAAAAGGCATGTAATCAGCGTCGGCGATCGGCGTTCCGCGCAGCAAATTGAAATTAGGCGATAGCGTGAAGAAATGTTGTAATAGCAGAAGCGTTGACTTGGGATTTTCGGGATAGAATCGAGCCTGGAAGGGGGTAGAACGTTCTTCAATTCTACCCCCCTGTCTACGCCCCTGCTTACCATTATAAATAATCACCTGCCTAGTGGCATAGGCAAACTCGTACAAAGTAGGCCTATATACCCATCTGATTAACTAACTTTTTTTTAATGATTTGAGTTGCTCTAGTTCTAGTTCTGTATTCTGAAAAGTTCTAGTTCTTGTTTCGCATTTGAAAATAATTTTGGTGATGAACAATTAGAAAATCGTCTCTTCGTTTGGCGTCTGGCGTACCCGCCGTACCTGTGTTCTATTGTGTGATGTTCTTGAAGCCATTGCTATAGTTCAGAGTCGCCGCTACTGACAGCAGCGTAGACAGGGGTGGCTTTTTGGGTTGAAACCCCTCCTTTTTTAATCTTGTACTGATGTTCATGTGAAAAACCGATTCTGATAAATTAAAATTCGACGAGTTGCTTCAGAATTGAATTTAGTTGTGTTTTAGTTAATGGATCGTCGTTGGTTCACTTGGTTGTAGTTTTGAAGAGTTGTTAGTTCTAGTTCTAGTTGCTCATTTTGAAAAAAAATCCATGTAGTTGTACATAAGCCTAGATCCAGAGTTGCAATGACTCGACTCGCGATTTTTTGGTGACCCCACTTGATTCGAGTCATTTTCTTGATATTGAAAAATGACTTGACATTAGTCACTTTGCGTATTGACTCGAAACTGGGTCTGCCAAGACAGGCACTTCATTGTAATTTTGAAGAATAGTAAAGTTATCACACTGTTTTTAATTCGTCTGTCAGTACTGGTAGGCTACGTGAAAATGCTACCAGAAAATGTAAAAAATGTGGAAAATTAGTATATTATGAATGTTAGCATTTGATATCACCAAGCAGAGTTCTAAAAAGTGGGTTTCACATGACTGAACACTGAACAGTCAACAATGACTTGGACTCGACACTCTATTCCGTGACTTGGACTCGGACTTAACCCGGTGGTGAATTGAAAATGACTCGACTTGCCTCGAGTCAAAACTAAAGAATTGAGATTGACTTGTGACTCGGAACCTTGTGACTTCGTTACAACTTCCCCTACATCAACATGTATTAGGCCTACTGTAATCAAGAACTTATAAGACACATAGCCTATGTTGAATACAATATATTTCCCCTTTCAGCGCTCCAATAGGCGTACACATTCTATTTTTAAGAGGCCTTACGCCTGGTAAGTAAAAAATTGCACTATAGGCTCTTCCAATATTCACTGTTCATGTTCCCCAAATTTCCAGGCCTAAAATTAGTGTCCGTGAGGCCCGCAATCATATATGAACTTCGTCGACTATTGCATGTTGCCATGTAGCGTGGCCTGGCAAGCCAATTAATTGAGTCATCTGAACCACCACAAATACAGTGAATTGGTTTTAGCCAAAATCTGCAGTGACCAGTCACAAAAAATGTTAATATCGCCACTAGCCAGATACTTTATATTGTTTTGTAGTCATAGCAGCGCTATGTTAACTTACGTGCATTAGAAATACACCATCTAATGCCATTGCCCAATTGGTCTCCTTCACCCATTAAAAAGGCACCGAGATTCCACGAAATTTTATCTCTTTAATATCATTTCAGGAGAGGACTCAACCCGCCGCACAGAGTCAAGTCTATATCTATGACAAATTTCACAAACGCCGAGATATCGTTCATGGAAAGTCGTGGTAACGAGGTAAGATGAATCTTGATTGAGATACCTCGTGTAGATCTTATATAAGATATAGATATCTTTATTTTGTGGTGTGGCTTCTTAGAGGGCTGAATTAATTTGAATTCTGTCGAGTCCGGAGCCTGACCATATTTTAATTTATATTTCTGGAATCAGTGCGACAATAGCTTTCGTTCAAGACCAGATTCAGTAAATTCCGCGGTTCTGAAGCTAACTTTTTCATTGCCAGAAATCCTATAGTTGCTGCCGCAAAACAATTCTGACTCCATTCTCAGCGAATGAAGCTGCAAAATCGGTCGTTGCCATTCCATATTTACATTCGATACTACCACTCGATACAACGTTACCACTAGGTTATAGTAATCACTAATTGAGCAGTGTGACGATGTTCCTTGCAAGGTATCTATCTTGTCACATATCTCGTGACAAGCACAAAGTTGTATACTTGTATCTTGTATGATTCAAAAATTCTCAGTCACAGATCAAAATAGTTATGGATATGAGGAGGTACAGAATTTCAATATAAAACTGAATAGTGTATTCATATTGAAATAAACCAGAATAATTTTGGCTGAAACCCGTCAGGGGTAATCGTCAGCAGCTAGTAGAGAATTGGAAAGAAGATTGTGTATCAACAATTGTATCATCAAATATGATGTCACCGTCATGTTAATTCTAGTAATTGAGATGAACAGATGGTTTCAGCTCGATATACGGTTTTTAGATTATACACAAACTTCTTTCTTGGCACAAGCTAGGTTGACTCCAAAGGCACATAACCGATGAAGCTGAATCGCATATTAATTCTATGATTTGAGTATTGAGAGATTATTCTTTCAATTACGGAAATGATACGCTTCATGCCACTAAAAGTTGTGCATCGACGAGACTTATACACTGCGGAATCCTTGAACACTCGATTGGCCGTATCGCAACATACGATACATAGTACAAAGCTACTTGCGTTGGTAGATATGACATTTTTGTGAAGCACTGATCAAGCAGCATTGTCACAAAGTGCAATGAAATAAATACCCAATTATATGTAATGTGATGTATCGTATTTTCTTGTCGTCGTATCAAAGAAACATATTTCAACTTTCCACATCTTGTGCAGTTATAATGTGTTCCGGGATACTCAATTACTCGCCTCGCCGCCTAATACTAGATTTCGAATCGAATCATTCAGCTACTCGGATTTGCCAAGCATTTCCTGTAATCTGATAGATACGACACTAGTCAGCTGAGTTATGCAATTGCATAGTATATTCATGTTGAAACAAATGTCACTTGGCCACACTTGGACAACTAGGACAATTTTAAGCTTTTCCATATTACATTAGAATTAAAAAGAGAGCTAGACGTTTTTTTTCTTAACTAGACTGGAATTACAATTATATCAGTATGAATATATTATTCGATTACAGAGTTGTAATGACTCGAGTCACGATTTTTTGGTGACTCGAGTCGAGTCATTTTTTCAAATGTGTAAAATGACTCGAGAGATTGACTAGGCTTGTACTCGAGTGAATTGGCATGACTCGAACTAAGTCATATGACTGGAGACAAGGATGCTCTGACAGACATTTCATTGTAACTTCGACGAATAGTAAAGTCACCACGTGATTGGTATTTCGTCTGTGTAATCATTCCTGCTACTTCAGTGTTTCTCAAACTATTTTAAACACCCCCCCCCTTTTTGATACCGGTAATGAAAAATTTTGCCCCCCTTATCGTGATATCAAAAATTATTAAGGAGAAAAATTAGAATGCTAGCAAACGGATAGTTTGATGGCATTAAAGGTTATGGCCATTGTTGTGAGTTTTCTCGGATATAAAATTCGGACAATGTACATAGTAAACACCATGAGCAGGAGATAAATCGCGTGGAGCGCAAAAAAATGATCTGGTAATTGCGGCTTCGCGCCCCCCTTCAGATGCTTTCAGGCCCGCGCGGTTTGAGAACCACTGTGTTGCTAGGAAAATGGGGCCGGAAACTGTTAGGACTGAGGAGAATTATGACATTATGAATGCGGGCCATCCCATATCGCTCGAGCAGAGTTGAAAAATGTGGGTTGAACTCGGAACTGAACAGTGCTGAACATAATGACTTGGACTCGGACTCGAGTCACAACACTATGACTCTGACTCTACCCTCTATGCATTGACTTGGACTTCACTCAGTTTTTTGTTGAAAATGACTCGACTTGACTGGAGTCAAAACTATAAGGTGAGATTGACATGTAACTCGGGACCTCGCAACTTGGTTACAACCCTGTTCAATTGTTTATTTAAGTTCTCTACCCCAAGAAGCCCATCAACTGAGTTATACAATTTCTGTTCAGTGGTGTCGCGCTGTATACCTGGCCAAGTATGATGAGCAATCCAACGCGAGACCGGAGTCTAAATCTGACACAACCAAGTTGAAACAGTTCATGGAGCTGAAGTACGAGCAGAAACGATGGTACGAAAGCCCGACGCAGCAAAGGAAACTGATGGAAAGCGTGGCCGCTAGGATGAAGAAAAATAGCGAGAAGGCAAAATCGTCATCAAAATCTGCACCGGTGAAATCTCAGGCTAAACCCGCGGCCGCTCCTGTCAAACAGGTTTGTCTTGCACTACCGTTACTAGTTGCTACTTTCATTAGCCAATAACGTTATAAGTAGGGGCGTAGGGCGATTATTTTTTGACATGTCAAAAAAAAGAAAAAATTAGGTTAAAATTGTAGCGTTAGGTCAAAAAATATCAAAATTGTTTACAAAGTTGAAACTTTTTTGCAACCTACATTTAGTTTGTATCGTAGATGTTTGCACTGCCGATGAACTTATCCTTTGACAGCTTGTAGCCTACTTTATAGGCCTACCGTTGTAGACGGCCGATTGTCTGCTCATTGTGCATCATAAACATCTAAATGAAACGAATAGGTTGACATAGTGTTATGCTTAACGTAGTGCAATATCCCAACTGGAGCAAGACTGCGTGGGCATTGCATGGTTCTTGTATGAAGAAGCGCATGATGAAAAATTGTGATGTAGACACCATTGCCAGAATGCAGCAACGCGGTGTGTCACCAGCAGTGTACGCACATTCGCACAACTTCAGTGTTGTCAGCCAACCACTGCTGCACTTTAACGTTCTTTCTCCTTTCTTGGCAAGCTACTTAGTAAGGCAGACACTTTCTACCCGAGAATGTAGGAAAGTATCTTTCGTTGTATTACAAAAATTTTTGATTATTTCCTTCATAATGTGTAATGTATCTACTGGAATTCTTCATAAGGGCCAGATTTCATGAAAATATAGTTTTTTCATGTGAAATTTGTCAGTTTTGAGGCAAAAAAGTTTATTTTCAGGCCAAACTACTTCATAAGGGCAGACAGTTACAACCAGAAATGAAGATAAGTAGGCTAGTTCAATTCTAACCTTATATGGGAAAACACCTAATTTGCATACATTAGGTCAAATTTGGTCAAAATTAAGATTTTTTAGGTCAAAAATCTTTCGTTTTTAGGTTTGAAAAAACGCTCTAGTTATAGGTGACAAAATGCAACTCCACGAATGACCAATTCAACGCAGTGTTTGACGAATAGAAAATTCCCAGCTTTTTCAAATTCTATTATAATTGGAATCTAGTTAGATTAGAATTACTGAATTCGCAAAAGAAACACCACAAAATTCAATCTGGTTGGTGATCGGACATTTTATTCATTATTGAAATCAACCTACGGGATATTATCCCATTTTATTTTCAAAATGAGCTTTATTACTAGTATCGCTTGATTATTACGTGTGGACAGGCGCTTAATTATGCATACAGCAACCACACAGTCGTTTGAAGCGTCATTTTTGAACATTTGTCAACATCATAACGTTTAATATGTTTGCAGTGGTGGGAATAGGTTTGTGTCTGGCTTCCTCATGATGTCGTTCGGGGGAAGCAAATATTTGGATTCATGTGTCGCTTAGTTGACGTGAATTCAACTCTGTTAGCTGTCCGCCTTGGTGACATCACTGAATAACAGTGAATATTTAACACCGAAACTCCGTTAGTGGTTTGTTCAAGGGTTTAGCTTTGAAATGATCAAGAACATATCATTTTCTTTTGTATTTTCTCATGAAAGAGAAAATTTTTGTGGAAGGGTATTTCAATGGATTACGATACACTTCTTCCAAGTGCTTGCATTGTATCCAGCCGTATGCGTCTGGGATAGTCAATATCGCATGATGCTAAAATATGCATTACCTCAAATAGGATCATATTTTGATGGTATGATGCTGTAGGCATCTGACAGAACAATTGAGTAATATATTCATACTTAAATGGACCCGAATATTTTCGGCTGTCACTCGTCAGGGGTAATCGTCAGCAACTAGTAGAGAATTGGAGAACATTGCATATCAACAATCGTATCACAAATTATGACGTCACCGGCATGAAATTTCCGATAACTTGGGCGAAAAGACTGCTTCAGCTCAATGTACTAGTACAGATGGTACACAAACTCCTTTTGTCAACACAGCCTTGGCCGGTGTATTTTGATAAAAAAGGCACTCAAAAGGCACACAAATAAAACTGTGGAACCGCCTCTCCCGACAACACAAAATCTGTGATCTCGATAATTTTTTGCAGAATTATCTGCCAAATGTTTGCATACGGCAGAATTCACAGTATTAGAGTTCAACATAATGACCATCTGAATCATTTTTTCCACAAAACAATTAATGTCAGCGACGCTTTTCAGTGGTAAGCTACTTTCCTGGTATGTCACTTCCTGCTTGACTTGATCTGTACAGCCGACAACGTAACATGTCTACGCTACTGGCTCTGTATAGCCCTAGTGGAATTGGCAGCTTTATTATATTATTGTATTGGTGTATTGTAGCATCAATATAATAAACATTTTTACATTCCGTTACTGGACCAGAATTTTTTTTAAATCCTACATTGTGGTGTTGAATTTTAGCGTCAATTCTAATTTAATATGCAATGTTAAAATTAATGACGCGAATCAGATTGAGTCACCCAAAATTGCGGTTGAGAGTTTGATTTGACTCGAGCCATTACAACTAGAACCCGACCGCAGGAACGCTATTACCATCGCCGAAGCCGTATCAGCTAGTGAGGAATAGTGATGTTGTGCGCAGGAGAACAGCTTATTTGGAACAACAACATCAATATTTTTAAACTGATTTCTATTTCGGCATTTCAAAATGCTTTACTGAGCGTTCTTCCGAAATCTCAAATCAAGTCAGGGGCAGCGTGTTGGTAACCCCTGTTGTATCGTATAGTATGTGGCCTGTTGGTCTCAACTCTTATTATACAGTGTGTAGCTATAATATAAGATTTACCCCTGTTTTAAATGCGTGGAAATCTTTGTTTGACTGATTTTGTTTTTATGCAGTCCGCGACGAATCTTCTGGATGGCTTATCGTTTCCAAGTCAGCCTCCAGTCTCGAATAATGTAGCTCAAACCCAGAATTCGAGCGCGTTCGACGGATTCGCCGACTTTGATCGAGCTTTCGCGGAACTTTCCACGTCACAAAATAGTAAGTTTACAATTTGCTGATGTTTTCAGATTTTTTGGAATTTTTTTTATGTAGGCCCATTTAAATTTTGTATATCAGTGGCAAATTCCTATTCTTCTAGATTTTTTCAGTAATTAATATTTATTTAAATTGAATTGCTCCACATTTTTTCATTTGCTTTAATATTTATTTCCGTTTATTTGAATTTTGTATAGCTGGCAATTCCTAGTGTCATATTTTCATTTATTTGAATTTTGTGTCGTTGGTAATTTGCTAGATTACCAGATTTTTTTGTTTTTCATTCAAAACATTTAAATTTAATTTTTGTATCCCAATTTCTACACTCACTCTCTCTCAGATACTGCCAGCCAAGGTGATCCGTTCGCGGCGTTCCAAGTGAGTGCTCAGCCGATATCTTTTACAAACCAGGCCTCGAAACCCAGCACAGCGCAGCCTACCGCAACGGAGACTAAAACTACAGACAAATATGCCGCGCTCTTGGATTTGGATCTGAGTTACAATAAGACCGACAACACAGCCAGCAAGTATGTGGTACTCTGAGGTGGTCAAAATGGTAGAAGTGACTCGACTCGTGTATTGACTCAACTTGTACTCGAGTCATTTCGGATGACTCGACACATTCTATACGACTTGACTCAAGCCTCGTTTATCAGAACCGATACTTGAAAATAGTCCCAGAAACTGTGTTTTATCTGTTTGAATAAACATGTTCATTGTTCACAGTGAGAAAAATGAATATATTGTGAATGTGAGGCCTTAGACACCACTTAAAAATCTAAATCTATAAAACGCGAACTCGATTCAAACAGTGAACTACATTATGACTCAGACTCGAACCTTTGCTCCCTGACTTGAACCTGACTCTGTGGTGAATTGAAAATGACTCGACTTGACTCGAGTCAAATCTGTATAAATCAAATTGACTTGAGACTCTGAACCTTGCGACTTGGTTACAGCATTGATGTAAATCTGCGAATACGATTTGATTTTTTAGGAACGAGCCCTTCTTCTCGATGTCAAGCAGCAGCATGACAGCCCCGGGAGTAAACCAGCCGACCAACATGGCTCCCTTTTCCGGAATGAGCAATCAACCGATCCAAAATAACGCGTTCGCAGCGAGTTCGTCCGCGCCTGGTATGTGGGATGGTGTTGGTTCGTTTGCAATGCTGTCACAGTGCTTAACGTCTAGAGAATTTTCAGCTATTCCATATCAGATTAGTATCAGAATGATAGCTACACAGCTTTTTGCTAATAAGATTACGATTAGAATTATCGCTACACAGTATTTTCCTGCATTAGACTAGAATTAGAATTATAGCTGCTTAGCTTTTTCCAAATTATATTACAATTAGAATTCTAGTGTCGCAGTATTTTTCCAAATTTAAACTAGAATTAGTGAAATCGTGAAAACTTGGAAATTAGATCAAGCTCAGTTCATATCAGATCGAAGATCATTCTTCTAAGCATGGTTCTTCTATTGAGAAGCGCATGATGAAAAATTGTGATGTAGACACCATTGTCAGAATGAAGCAACTGGTTTGTCACTAGCAGTGTACTCACAACTTAAGTGTTGTCAGCCAACAACTGCTGCTGTTGAACGTTCTTTCTCCATTCTTGGCAAGCTACTTAGTAAGGACAGACACTTCCTACCCGAGAATGTAGGAAAGCATCTTTTGTTGTACTACACCAAATTTTAATTATTTCTTCCATAATGCGCGATGTAACGACTGGAATTCTTCATAGGTCCAGATTTGGTTGAAATAAAGTTTTTTCATGCAAAAATTTGCTAAAGTACTTCATAAAGACGGACAGTTCCAACCAGAAATGAAGATAAGTAGTACAATTCTAACATTATGTGCAAAATCACCTAATTTGCATACACGAGGGCAACATTTTGTCCAAGTTAAGTCTTTTTAGGTCAACATCTTTCATTTTTTAGGCGAAAAATATCGCCCTACTTATAATTTAGGGTTACCATACCTCCTCTTTTTTGACTTCTTTGAAAGTGTCCTCGGAGGATGCCCAAATGTCCGCTTTTACGAGATTTTGTCCTCTTTTTTGAGAATGTTGGTTAAATATAGGGCAAAATTCGACTGAGAAACAGCGAATCAGCACTGAACTCTGAGTCGGAGACACGC
>ATSW01026854.1:0-13839 GCA_000444245.1 Botryllus schlosseri
AAACGTTGATTTTTTCCAATTCCTTGGCCCCAGAATTGAATAATTTGACATTTTAATTGGTTCTCCACCATCAATTTAAGCAAAAAATATCGATTTGAAAGATTTTTGCATGCAGCGCCACCTAGTGACAAGAGAGTTTTGAATCGCATTATCTTTTAAGCCGTTGCAAATTTTTCAATTTTGTTTTTTGTAATCCACTTAGAATTCATACAAGAACAACATTTGTAAATATTGTACAATTCTGAGGGTATGCATTACAGCCCTTGCTAAATTATAATGGAATTAGCTGTAGGGCAGGTTTAACACTTTTGTAGATTCCGACACGGATGCCAAGGTCAGTACTCAGCATTATGTGGGATAAGCTCTGAAATTACGATCTCTTCTCTTGGTGATGCTTCACACATTGTGCTGTGTGTAAGACAATCAACATTTCAGGACCCATGTTAAAAATTGTAATTGACTGGCGACAATCTTGCACGTTAGGGAATAGTGCAAGATTCAGATTTTGTCATACAGATGGATCATGCGCCGCAACAATTGCAGAATGTAGATGAATGTTTCGTACAAATTAGTTATGACAAGAAAAGCCTTCCTTGAATAGGAAGATGATAAATTTTGAAATCACAGACATGCGATGAAACTCGGTTTTTCAGAATCGTCTCTTGGGCGAAAATGATAAAGTTGGCTATCCTGGATAATGCTGATTGTCTGATTAATAACTGTTAAATTGTGGCACATAAGATAGAGCACACGGGCCCAGGAACGTACCCAGTTGATACCAAAGCGGAGGTTCCACTTTGATAAGGTTATTTTATATTTACGACTTTTCAGAGATTCGTGGGAAAACTGAGGGGGCTTCGACCCCCGAACCCCCCTGGCTACGAGCCTGATCTAGGGCAAAAATATATCACATCCTATTTCTATTTGGTGTATTTAGTGATTTTGGGCTAGAATTTCAATTCCGGGCGCATGCCGCGATCTCATCAATAGAAATCCACTGTCTACCAAATACCCAATAGTTCGTAATTCGATATTATTGCTCTCAATACGAGTCTGGCCAGCAATCAAGTTTATTGGACTATGGAAGGCTGCCTGATCAAACGAATCGAATAAATTCAGAATTGTACCGTCTCATGATGCATCAATATTTGACAACGAAATTCAATGCTGCGCACAATGAGCCGTGTTCATATCGAATGGAACACTGACAAATCACATTGTGCAATAATTCGAGAATACAAGCGTATCAAGCAGACCACACGAAACATAAGACACGGGAAAGCGTGCATCTAATCAGTATCTCGTCTCTTGCCTACAGCACAAACGGGTTCTGTGTGGCATCGTATTGAGCAGCTCGTCTCGCGAGAGTTGTTTTCTCAGTATATCGGTGTTGCTGTTGAAGCTGTATTGCTACATTTCCTAATTAATGTTGGTAAAGCCATGTAAGAGAAACGAATATGCACAGGAATGAATTCCGACTCGCAGGCATACACAAACACACTGTCCAATTTCGCGTTCCGATTAAAGAGACTACCACGAAACTAGCTCAAGATTTCTGTTGAATATGCTTATGGGCGCAAATACAATCTAATTTACACTTTAGAAAAGGAGAACGTCTATTTTGTTGAGAGAGTAGATTGAGGATGGTGCTTCTAAGCGCACGCGAGTATCAAAATTAACGGCGTCTCTGACGAGGTTGCGTCGATTCGCCTGATTACTAATTGTTAGTTACAAATTGCTGGGGCATTTGAGCATTTTGTACGAGTTTGCCAGATTTGACGCAAAATTCTATCCAGTCCGCCCGTTATGAATGCATGTGAGCTTTCCCCAGAACCATACATTAGCTAAACTAACCCGAGATATCAAAGACTTTTACATGATTGTAATGCCAGCATTAGAGAATCTACTGAAACATAAAATATCATAGGCCTACCTACTCTAGAATAGCATAGTAAAGAACCAAGCTATGTCCAGAACCATGCATCACAAGATTCATGACAGAACGGTTCTTGAAAACAATTTACTTGTACACCCACCATCTACTCTGACAAGGTCATAACAACACATGATTAGTCAAATAAGGTGTGGGACTTCAGATCTAGGGCTAGTGCCTCAAGGGACAGGCATTATACTGCTCGCCATTACAAGCAATGACATTGACAACTGCTATTACCGTCTTGGTTTCAATTTTATATGCTCAAACTTTCAAAATTATTGTAAAATCTTCAACAGATGCCGAATCCGTTAATATAGTTGAAATAACCAACTTAATTGGCACTTCTACACTAGATAGACGTTCAGTAACAATTCATAACCATACCTTCATAAAAATATTTTTAATCGCATGTACCTTTGTTCTGTAACGGATGAACAATTGAAAGGTGACAGAAGATGAAGTGCAGGTGCAAGTGAATGAGAAATTGTAAAGTGTTTCTGCATTAAAAATTCATTTACAAAATGGTTATTCAAGCCCTTGCATTATGACGCCCAATTAATTGTGATATCAATATGGCAAAACGAAAGATGGACTCATTGATCACATATTATGGGGCTATTTTGAAGTACTACTTTTCATTCAAGTTTTTGCTGAAACCGACGAAAACAGAAGATCCTAAGTTAAAAGGATACCTTTTCTGCATGATGGAACCGGGCTCCATTCTGTTGTTGGAGAGCATTGGTACAGTGAATTCACAGCATCACTATAATATCCTATCGGACAGCTGAATCGACTTGTGCAACCATAACCACACGTACCCGTCACATTATCAGCTTGAGCTTTACCAACAGAATCTGGACAGTCTGCGAATACAAATAACCTATAAAACATGCCATTCAAAATTAAGTTCCAAATCAGCACAGGGGAATGGCAAAAAAAGAGAATAAAAACTAGCAATTAAGACAGATGGAAGATGTTGGGCAGTTATAGCAAAGACTTAATGACAGCATTCAAAGACTATGTATTACAGTTATTTTGAATTTAGCAGATAAGTCTGTCAGAGACAAAAAGTATTGTTGCATGATGAAACATTGGATTTATAAACCTCTCAAATTTATAGGAACAAATACATATAGAATGATACAGCGTATTCATTATCAAGGCGTGCTAAATAACAAAATTGTTTATTAATATAAAAAATATACAAGCGCATTCAGTCTCAGTTTTTCTCACTACGAAATCTGGGCCCGTCTGCTTGAAGGCAAAATTGATATATGGGGTGGGCGCGCCGGGACTACATGTTCTGCGCAGGCCTCATCTGCCAATACACGTATGCGTAATGACTCTTCATACGACAGCCTATACTGCGTGTAGAGCAGTGGTTTCCAATCGCCGGTCCGTGGCAAGTTTCCTGCCTGTCGGCCAGATATATTTGAATTTTACAGCTCAATTCTAAAATGCAGGAAGTTGGGTTCTTTTCCATACAGTATATTAGAGAAATAAAACAACAAACATTAATTGATTTAGAAGTATAGGACGTATTTTTTGTATGGCGTCGTAACAGAGAGTTAATGTTCTATTTTGGACGAGTCAAGTCAAGTCACTGATTCAAGTCTGAGTCCAATTCCGTGAGTAGAGCGTCGAGTTCAGTCATAGTGTTGTGACTCGAGTCCAAGTCCAAGTCATTATGTTCGACGTTCAGTTTTGCGTTCAATCCCATTCAACCCACTTTTTTCAACTCTGCTCGAGTGATTATGGCTCGTATTCATAATATCGTGTTTTTCCTCAGTCATAACAGTTTCTGGCACTATTTTCCAAGCATCAAGACTGATAACCAAGATACCAATAATGTGGTGTCCAATCAATACCAAAAAACTCAGAAAACCATTGCCGAGAATGGATACCACTGAGAATGGACATTACCAATAATGCAATGTATGCAAGCATTTTATGCATATGAAGAGGTCGTGTGTATGTGCATCACGGCGTTTCCCATTCGGTGTCGATACTCTGGTATAAATTTCTCGACCACGTCCGTCCCAGTAAGTTAGACTGTTGGCATTGGCCATTCTTGGTGGTGTCCATTCTCGGTAATGACAATTCTCGGTAACGACCATTCTCGGTAATGTCTATTTTCGGTAATGGCATTTTCTTTTTCTCTGTAATGGTTTTCTCAGTATTGAACCAATAATGTGGCGTCCTTCTTATTCTTCGAAGTTACAATGAAATGTGTATCTTGCCTGTTCTAGTCTTGAGTCATATGACTTGGTTCGATTCATGCACAATGACTCGAGTACAAGTCGAGTCAATATAAAACTGAATCGATTCGAGTCATTTTACGCATTCGAAAAAAATGACTCAAGCCGAGTCACCAAAAAATCGAGATTCGAGTCGGTTTCGAGTCGAGTCATGACTAGAGTATCACAACCCTGCCTTGCAGAACCACGTATAAATATCTACTATCAAAAAGGCATTAATTACCTTGCATGCATTTGTCGTAATTCAATTTAGGGGGCAATTTGGTTTTTGAAAGTTCATCGGTCTGCTTCATTTGTTTTGAAGTTTTACAGGTCCGCGAGAACAAAAAGGCTGAGAACCAATGGTGTAGAACACACATAGATGCGGACCGTATGGATTTGTACAGGCAAATTTGATTGATTCGTTACAGGGATATGGAATTCAAAAAGATGGTCAGAAATACATTGAGATTCTTGATTTGGAATGAAATTGGATTCAACAATTGGGAGGCCTAGGCCAAATATTGCTGGGTGTACAAGCAGTGTAAGGAGCAAGTCGCTACGTTTCAATCACAAGTCCTTTTCAGCCACTAAGTTTAGACTCAGTCAACTAGCTGGTTGTTTATTAAGTTGAGACACCAAACACGAGTACGTCGTGAGAGTTGTAAATCAATATAAGCAACATATATTGACAGTAATGCAGCAGTAAGGCTACATGAAGCACTGGCCTAATATGTGCAGAAAATATAATTTTCTAGCTTGTTGAATTTGAGGCTAATTTCATCGAAATGGATCCGAATATATCAACTATTACGCTTGGGAAAGAATAACTATTTAATCATCAAGTATTCAACTCAATGTTGAATATATTTATGATTTAGAGGTTTGCATAAATTGACCCATATTTCAAAAACCCATGTCGGCCTTCAGGCGTATGCACAGCCAAGAGAAAAAATGGGTAGCAGAATTTGTGAATCTTTCAATTTTTTCAATATCGCACCAATTTATTAGGGTCAAGCACATGCGTGATTGCCGATAATACAAGGATCAGATAAGGTTCCCAATGTTGATGTACTTGATACATATACAAGTTGGTAGAAGGCGCACTTTCGCACACAACAATAATGACACAAGGACAACAAAAAAGATGGAATTTCGTTTGTATGTCCGATTTGGCAGAAGAATTAGCATTTGCGCATACAAGAGAAAATATGGGAAGACTATGATATTTTCCAATCGAAACACAACGTTCCGCTACGAATGCAAATGATATAGTTCGAAGTAATGGAGATAGAAACGGCATTTCAAATGGAAGGGTTCGATGGATTATAGGGGATTTCAGCTAGTTCCGCACGATTGATACTTATTGAATATACTTCTACATGATAAATGATGCCTTAATACAATGTCAGTAACAGGGTGTACAACTGCAGCCTGTTTTGTCAACGATGTCAATGTTGATGGATTCAACCATATTAAAACTGTAAAGGGAAATAGAATCCAGTATATAAAGAATTCATATGGATTCCGCGGTCACTCCTCGGTAAGAAAAGTTGGCTCTTAAATTTGTCTCTGGATTCATTCTGCATTTTTCATACATCAAGTCTGAGTCATCCAAGTCAGGTCATTTTAGGGCAGTGACTCGAATCAAGCACCGGTAACATAATAAAAAACGTGACTTGAGTCAATTCAAATAATTCAAAAAACCTGACTCAAGTCACAACAAAATTTGCAGTACTGTGCTAGAGACAAACAACTTTTCTGGAAGAATTTCAAATGCGTCTACCTTATGCTTGTTCGATGTGATAAAAATGCATAATTGGTTCACATTTCATATTGCAATATCTTAGCTTTTACAGGTTGGAATTGAGATGGGGTACAATATCTTGTTACACAACCTTGCAATTAGCGTTATAAATTTTTTTAAAAATTGAGGAACCTATAATGTGTATTAGGAAATACTAATGAAAAGGTACCTGAAATTGTGAATTGCTGAAGTGATACACCATCCAAAGACGCCGGAGAATAGTGAAATTGTATTTTTGATCGATTTTTAGTCGCATCCATTATAGCCATCCGGAAATTGGCAGTTACAGTTTTCTCTGTAGATCTCTCCGTAGAACTCTCAGTGATTCTACAACCACTACACAAATCCTTTGTATGTGTTGCTGTGCAGTTGGTCCCTTTGATTTTGTATTGGCACAACCTTGAGCGAGATGAGTTTGCCAACAAGAGAAAGTATGAAATGCCTTGCTTGCTTTGAGCATCAATTTTGAAAATATGGGTGAATGACACGTTTGCAGTACCGACAGCCCAAGTAGTTTCTGATCCATTGACGGTGATGTTGTCATCTTGAAATTTGACGTGTAGGCGGAAATCAACTGAAATCAAAGATTGATCACCAATGTAAGCACCATCAAATTTATAGTGACAACTGCATTCTATCATATCCCACTAAAATAAAGTTAAGGGTCAACTTATCACTCGCTGAGCATGATCAAGAGAATCACCATGCAGTTCAGGATATAGGGGTGCCGAATCCAGTGTTGGGATCAGAGGCATAGACAGGGGAGGCAATTTTTTCAAACGAAATGAATGAATTCTATCAATAAATATGTTACTTACATATATTGGGTTTCACCTCTGTATACCACTAGGCTCATTTGGCAGGGGCAGGATTATTTGGCGTTTAGACATATTATAGCAATATCGACGGTTTCGGTGAACATGCCTCAATCATTTTGTGCAAATGTTTCGTGGCCGACGATCTCGCTGCAAGCGCACAAGCTAAGACGCATGTTGGACGGCACGTTATCTCCTATTTGCCAATATAGTTTGCCGGGTTCACATCTTTCAAAGGTCTTATCGTCACATCTATATCATATCACAATAAAGCAGATGTCATACACAAAAGTGAATAACAGCCTTAAAGCGGGAGATCTCATGCCGCTGTGGACTGTTGTCTCTCCTCACTAATTGGCAGCACACCGGCACTGATATACAAATTGCTGAATTGCAATGTGCTTAGAAATATTGGAGATATATCAAGTATTTCAAAAAGACGGGGTTTCGATTTTAAAATTAGTGGGTTTCGACCCCCCAACACCCCTCTAAGAGCCAGTGTGAATGAAAACACAATCACACTGAGAACTACCATCTTGCTGCATCCACGGCTCTTGCCAGTTTATCTATTTCAGAAGCATCAAATTGCAAGGGTTTGCACGTCTGGCACGATTCCCAAAGCCTCCCCTGGTTGCACCACTATATAATCAATGTCTTGAGCATTCTCGGCCAGTGTTGGGGACAAGTCACCACCCAAGAGTCACGAGTCAAGTCAAGTCAACAGTATGTTGGCAAGAAGTCACCATTGGGGCCGATTTTATGAAATATCTTTGTCGATTTTCATGAAGATGAGCTCTTCCCTCTGCGGGAAGAGTGCTATACCGTTGCTAGGCGCAGAGAAATTTATTTCACACTTCTGCCTTCATATTTACAGTGCAGTGCCCCTCTAATGGATTCACCAGTCAACACAATTTTTGTCGACTTTGATCAGACAATTAATGTTGACTAACTTTTGGGCACTGAATTCAAAAATGACTTCCGTTTTTCTCTATCACGTCAAGTTTTTGGGTTAGGCACGCACCACATTGTCTCATAACCCACATAAAAGTAGGCTACTATATTTTGTGTTAATTGTATAAAATGTTTCAAAAACCACAAGCCGACGAAAATAAATCAATAGACTTCAAATTAACATTTGCACTATTTTATTTGGACGATTCAAACTGATATTGCTTCTGCGGGACAAATAAAGCACGAGTTTCAGGGTCCAAATTTAGGCTAATAACTCGTAATTCTGTGGGTTGGCTCGTTTGATGCTCGAGTAATAGTCAGCTAACCTATGTAATCTCCATTCTACTTACCTCAAAAATCTTAGGTAATGTGTTCTATCTTGTTCTGTATTGTCAACCTCACTACTCGAAAAAAAAACTACTTGGAATTCAGAAGATACAAAATGCAACAGGTCAGACACAAGCTGAAACTACTTTCGACATAATTTAAAGGCGGAATATACAAGATGCTGTAACAGCTTTGGTTTTTGACACCACAGCAAGCAACAGCGGCTGGAACAAGGGTGAGGAGAAGATCCTTGAGGACCTTCTGGGAAAGAGTTTTTTTACCATGCATGTCGGCACCATGTGTATGAGCTAGTAGTCAAAGACATCTGGAAATGTTCATTTGGAAAAGCAACAACAGCAATTCAAGACTGACTATTCCTGTATGTTTTAAAGAACGAGCAACAATGACAGTTGATAACTTCAAGCTACTACTGACCAGAAAAGATTTCTTCACACGGGATGACTACAGACACTGTGTGACTAATGCTCTTGCCCTTCTCAATGCAGGTTAAGATATACATCATCACAAACCTGGTGCAACACACTATGCAAGATGGATGAGCACAATTCTGTATGCTCAGAAGATGTTCATGTGAGCTGATCAGTTACATTACAAATCTGAAGAGGTGGAACTACTGCATCGCTTCAATTTATTTTCAGTTCTATTTTATATCCCTGCCTGGGTTGATTTCAGCATCGGTTGTGATGCAGCTGGTAATGACTTAAGATTCATCCAGGACATGTTGAGTTACAAGGAACATGATGAACAAGTTTCCAAAGCTGCTTCACAAAAGCTTTTAAAGCATGACTGGTATATCGTGGAGGAAACAGCTGTGTATGCCTTGTTTTCGCCTATTGAAAGTAATTAAACCCGAGAAAATACGGCAAAGACGCTCCTGCAGGTAGAGCGAACTTCAAGTTTCAGAAGGGGCCGCCTTCGTTGGATGCAACTGTACAGATTAACTAGGACACTACTTTGTTCGATTTTATTGGGCCACAGTCGTGGTACATATTTGATGTGTTTGAATGCTCTGGGGCGTGGCTAGCTCAACCGGTTAATGTTTGGCACTTATCAGATTCCTACACCAGAATGTCTGTTGAAGTCGTTAATGCCGCAGAACGAGGCAAAGCACAGACTATGCTGCAATCTTGACTGACAATGAACAACAAAGAAACAGTCTGCTTCAAGCTGTGTAACGGCATAGGAAGACAGTTGGAGACAGCAGGAAGTCAACTCTAATCAAAAACCTGCAACTTGTGCCTGACAATGCAACACTGATCCTACAACGTACTTTTTCTAATGTCTGCTCTAAATACTGCTTTTTGCCTTCATTCAATCGTGACTAAAAAGTGTGATATGCGTTCGTTTACGGGTGAGACGTCGACTAGTCATAACAAGTACTACTGAGATATTAACTACTGGTGGGAAATTTTCGAGTTTCACTCACTGTCAGTGAGTTTTGGAAAGGTCGAAGGTAGCAAGAGGCATGCATATAGTTTATTCGTATCTTAACTATATAGCAAGAGCACCTGTGCAATACATAACAACACTGTTATACACATTCTTAAAGGTAGATAATAACATGGGGGGTTGCAATGTTGTACTAGGGACTCTCGATGACAACATTAACAAAGGCAATATATCATGTCTGCAATGTCACCAACAGAATGGACTGCACAACAGTAGTAAGGGCATTTTATGCCATATCTCACAAATCTGTGAACTATATTGTTACCAAACAATTTCTTCACCAATACGTCTGTCAAGGTCTCTTATAACATGTGTTAAAATGTTGAAGTTCAACTCTTGCGAGAAACCCAGAAAAAAAAGCTGTTAAATTTGACAAATTTGAAAAATAAAATAACAAAAAAATGAAAATCAAACTTAATCGCCTATAGGTTACTAAGGATGGGTATAATAATGGTTTTTCATGATTCTCAATTGATTGTTAAGTATACTTTTTACTACAGACTGTTTATGGAAAATATATGTACCAGTAATGGCGCTGATGGCATAGTTATCTAGTCATGAGTACACCGTTCAGTAATTCGATGCCGAACGATTCAACAAATTCTGTATACTGTATTACTGGGTAAAACACACATATATAGGCTTAAAATCAGGACAGCAATTCTTCAAATACAGCACTAAGCCGTCCAGCAAGGGCTAAAACGGTATTTTCTGTATTATTCCGTTCTGTAAGATGGACGCAATTGTACCGAAGTAAAAGCGACTATGAACCCAGCACGGACTTGTGTGAGTTCAATGTCGATTGTTTCTGCATGGATCGTCGCTGTTTTACCATAATTTCTTATCCTTGGCTCATGGATCAGTCCAGGTAACACACTATGAGCAGCGGGCTGGATTATTAAAGCCAATGAACCTACCTGAGTTTAAACATTCCAACTGGAATGGCTGGATGAAGAGAATCAATGCTTATGCAAAACAGCGCACACAGATTGAGTTCCATCCAGTTATTGAAGGAGACCGTAATGACTTGAACACCACCTTCACCACTCTTAAAGGAAGCACACAGCGCGCTGATGTCACTAAAGTGACCGTCGATCTTCCGATTCAGCTGAGGGATGTATAGGCTATATAATCAAGCAGACAAATTTACCAGTCATTCCAACGTTGGGTGGTTTTCATCTCTTGAAATCTTATCTGGGATCAATTGGTAACATCATGGAAGATTTTGGGCTACTAGATGTGATCCAGTTGATCTATGCTGGAAGCACAAAAACCAACCACATACTGGATAGAGGATATGTTTTGACAAGGCAATCCGCGCTCACCTCCCCGTTGATGCAGCTATCTATCAACATGCCATGAAAATTGCCTTAACTGAGGATGAGCGTGGTGATATGAAGTCCTTCATAGAAAAGGTGGCTGATGGTGAACTGGAAGCCAGACACACCGACCTAGTAGTGCGAGTCTTTGAGCGAAGGTTTGAAGAAACGTTCGATCGATTCGCAAAGAGGAGGAACACCTGCACTCTGTCAGGGTGGAGTAGGCTACCATTACTTGGTAGAAATGCCCAAGGTCTTTATCAGAACCGAGTGACTTGCAGACCACAATGAGAATCTGTCCTGCATTGTAACCAAGATACTTCACACCTGCCGGCCATCATCAGTGGTTCTCCAACTTTTTTTCAGCATGCCCCTTGATGATAGTGAAAAATCAAAGACCACTGGCAGCTCCACGCATTTACCAGTTACTCTTTATTCAGGGACATCTTCTTATTAGTGCAAGGCTCAGTATCACTCAAGATCTAGAATCAGTGTTTGGGTGGTACGGCGGAATTAAGACATTTCAAATCGAAATATAGGCCAAATTCGGATTATTGCCATTGGTGAACCTTGGAAGTTTCAGCACAAATTAAACTCATTCCGAATTCAAGAAAAATCATTTTTTCAAGCGGCTTCGAGCCTCCCCTCAGATACTTACACACCCCTTCAGTTTGAGAACCACTGCATTAGACCGTCTGTCTGCCCGCCCACGGGAAACGCATTGGTGAACTGAGCAGAATGAGCAACAGCTTTTGAGGCAATAGATGTTAGTTGCTCACTGCTCACTCTCAGTCATCTGTCAGATGTCAACCGGAGAGTGGAGGGGGACGTCAGTATAAACATATACCCGTTCACGGAGACCTCACCAAGACACAGATGAAGCGAGATGCAGGGGCCATTGAACCTAAAATGGTTTGAGGAAATGAAGCCATTCGTCAACGATAGAGAAAGGGGGTTGGTCGTGTATTCCTGAACTGGATTCACAAGTACGGATGATGACGTAGTCGAAATGCCGAGGGGCAGCTCAGGGCCTACGATATTGAATATCGTAGGCCCCGGGCAGCGTAAGTTAGGATGATCATGACCATGAAGATCAACCAGGATGGTAAGTCAATGACGTCGACCATGGTTGTCATATCCCAGGTGAAAGCACGGTCATCGCTAAGAAAATGTCTGAAAGTCAACGAGTAAAACATTCCCAATGACTAATTGAATTTGTTAAACCGATTGATTATTTTTACCCAGCGGGATATGGCAGTTAAGACAAGCTTACAGTATGAGTTCACTCCTTTCCCGTTGTCCTTGTTCAGCAACAAAGATCAGAAGATGAACAAGGCAGAATTTTCAAATACAACCATGAAGGCCTGAACTTATCAACTTGACTTGACTAACCAACCATGCTGTACCCGCGTAATTGATGGTGGCTGGCTTCTGTACATGGTGAAGTGGGAACAACGTCAGACATGACGGGCAATTGCCAGCAATTACTTGAGCTACGTGTACTATCTGGGCTGTTGCTTTCATAGTGTCATTGTGGTCTTTGATGGACACAGCAGTTCACCAAAAGATACAACATGTTCTCAAGGAAGACAGCGGCAGGAGTGATCAAACCAGAGACCCTACCTCTAGCCTAACAGAGGGTGCAGATGCACAACGTTCACTCCTCGCGCACCTGCAGACCCGAGATTTGATTCTTTTACGTCTCTGAACCCCAGCGATTACGGGTGGACAGTAGGCGTATATGGATATGAGCCAGATCCAGTACTGGAACCCATTGATCCTGATGAGCGATTGGAGTTCACAAGCTGTAATTGTCAAAAAGATTGTATCAAGATGCAGCTGCAAGAAGAATGGGGTCACGTGCATTTCGGCCTGTGGAGTATGTGAAGGCCTTACATGCAAAATCTGAAGTCACGATGATGCTGAGTTTGAAGAAAGGCATAGGCAATGCCTGTTGAAATGTCTGACATTGCGCATGAGAAATAACTCTCAAGTAAACATAGCTGTGTGAAATAAAGGCTATTTTGCGCATAAATATAGAAGTGGGTGTGGTGTTTTTCACAAAGCAGAGCCTGTAGTGAAATATAAGTGTTTACAATCAATTGAGAATTATGGAAAGCCAATATTAAACCCGTCCTAAGTTACTTATGGGCGATAATTATTTATTTTTAATTTTATTTATTTCATTTTTCAATTCGTCAAATTTAACAGCTTTTTGGAGGGTTTCCCACAAGAGTTGAACTTCAACATTTTAACACATGTTATTACACACCCTTACAAAGATATTGGTGAAGGAATTTATTGGTAACAATATAGTTCACAGATTTTCATAAGTTTCCCTTACTGCAGCAGACAGAAATCGTTACCAGCAGTGTTCACAAAGTCGGTCTTTCAGCCAATCAGTAGCCTAGCTTATTATTACCTTCTTCAACCAATCAAGATTATTGGCTTCTGTTTGCCCGATCACTTCATTGATTCCCCACCCACTCGCCGACAGCTACTTTCGAACGCATTTAGACAGATCTTACCGGTTTCCTGTAAGCTTCTTCCAGGCCCATTATTGTTTTTTAACAATAATCTAGAGAATAAGCCATGGATACGCAGTATTCCCAACGCTTTCCAAATTTTGGACAACCCTAATGCGCATTGTGCATTCGGTTGCCAGTGAATTCGGCCTCACGAACTCGGCCCCCGGTGAATTCGGCCCTTGGGAAATTTTGTATTAAAGCGTATTTAACAACAATTAATACGAATTATTAAACTAATAATATTATTATCCAGTGATTTGTCAATATTGTACAGAGGTCAGGGCATGCGTAGATCCGCAGTCACGGCGTGATTAGATCACGTGATCACAGATTGCGTAAGCGCGGGCGATAACGCGATGCTCACATATCAACCACGCGTGGTCTGCTCGTTATTGCAACTGTAGGTTGGGGGTGGGGCATTAGGGTCGGTAGTGGGTTAGGGTCCAAGT
>ATSW01026899.1:0-14114 GCA_000444245.1 Botryllus schlosseri
GGGGCCGCACTTGGGAATCACTGGTCTAGACACACTGAACAATTACAGATATTGTAAGTCTCAGACCCTTTGTCCTGTTACACGAAAGTCGCCGCGTGGGATAGAATAGCATCAACACAGAGCCAGGGACAGTATTTTCGGGCTCAGACCGATGTGACGTGACAAGCAACTGAAACCTACCTTGTCGTGCGCTGCGTACTTTGTAACGCCTGTCAAAAAGTCAAAAGTAGCCATCGGCGATATCTCGTCTTCCTGGTAACGTTCCGATATGAAATTGTACAAATAGTCTCTGCAACGCAAGAGTCACGATGTCAGCATGCCCCTGGTCGCATGCATACCCTCAGATTAACCCATTCATGAAAATATTATTCTTACTTCACAGTGCCGATACTGTCATCATCGTGGTCCAAAGCCGGATGGTCGTCTTGCCAGACGATGCTCGCGAAAAGCTGCTCGATAAGGGAGAGAACGCGGAAATGTGAGAGATCACGCGACACGTTGACCAGCGCGTGACGATCGGTGCCGGTACGGGTCTTGAAGTCCTCCCACAGCTTGGCTTCCTCTTCGGCGGGCCAATCGCCTGCTTATCAGAGAAAGAGAGAGATTTGAGCGCTATAAGCAAATTACTGGATCCTACCCGCGTACCTGTAACACACTAGCTCGAGCGATAATTATCATTACTATTTTTCGACAGGGGGGCAACACAGTTTCCAGTCAGTTCGTCCTATGTGTAGCAATTTGAAACCAGGAATTATTCCAGTGACATTCAAAGCGGGTGAGATCATTCTTTGGGGGGGGGCGCTTTAACGAGACAAGGGGTAAAACAAAATCAGGTGGGAGATTTGGGAGGGCAAAAAAATGCAAAGGGGTGATAGGGAGGGGCGAAGCGACCGTGCCAAGTCCGCAGGATTTTATTTTCAGTTTCTTGCAAAGTTGAATTTTCAAGCGTTGATTTTAACGGTTTGAGTCAAGATCAAGTGGTTTGCGGTCTGAATACTGAAAATATACGCACTAAGGATTGCTTTTCCAAGGATAAGCTAATCAATATTTCGATAATTTCTTCTCGTCACAGAATCCAAAATATGCAGCAAAGGGCTACGCATGATCATAAGAACAACACTTCTTGAAAGTAGGCTATATATCAACAGGAGGCATGGCATTGTCGTGATGCATTATGTAATAATTATGGAAGACACATGCGGCATTATTCGTGATAAACTTGAGCTGACAACATCAAATGAAGGGTACATACTTCGGCACCTTAAATTTTCAAGAAATGCATGGAGTCATAATGAGTAACACTGTAAAATTGACTTGACATGGGATAGAAACACCCAGTTACTCGATTTTCTCCAGCACTAGCTGGAACTAGAGAGTATAATGCAGACATCAAAGCCGTTAGAAGTATACCTGACTCGCCCCAACCGTGTGGCTCTTGCCTGGATGAGAGCCACGTATCCGCGCCGGGTCGTCCAGGGTATAAAGTGCTTGCCGTTTGCGGCACTCTGTAAAAATGCATCATATTTCAGCAAGGAGATTACAGCCTGTATTGGCAGAGTGACCCGACAGTGAGTTGGCTGGAAATCATGTTGGAAACGGACATGAATATTTCAGCTCCATCAACCCTTCGAATATCAACCATATTGCTGTAAAGCCTGACCTATCAGAATTACAGAACTAAACAGAATCAGAACTGAATAGCCCAACTAAGTATGTGTGAGGGTAAATGCTCTGAGTGACAGATTATTTGAGTGACAGTCTTAGTGTTAGTCGCATGAGTGACAATTAATTCAAGTTCCGGTAGGTCAATTTCATTTGAGCGTCAAATGCCTATGATGAGTTAGGGTTTGGTGAGTGCTTTGGAAAGCGTTAGCAGATGCATTAAATCAGGGTTAGAATTACTGAGTTAGCAATAGGGATTAGGAACTGAGGTTAGCGGTTCGATTGTGTTATGGTTATAGAAAATACCAACTTGCCACGCAAAATGCCAAATTTTATTTCCTTCATTCAGTTGAGTCGCAACTCAAAACGATTAAAACAGCAATACTGTCTCGGTCGATATACGATCGCGATTTAAGAACCAGCACTAAGACACATCATACCCTTGTGAAATGGTGATGGCGACTCGGACCTGCGGTCGAGACAGCTTCACGTGCGTGCACCGTTTCGGCAATCGTAATATCATGTCTTCCTTGGTCACTTTGTGCGGACAAATGGCGGTCTTCTCGCCACAGCTTTTGCAGAATTTGGCGCAGTTGATCTCGTCGAAGCTCTTGCCTAGAAAACAATGTCACTTCTGCACATGTGAGCAGGCGATACGGATATATGATATCCGTTAAAAAGTATTCATATTTGATATTAAAATACCATGTGCTTGAAGAATTACTTCTCTACCCCATAGAAAATGGACGAACTCGTCCAAGGCCACTGGACGCAACACTTCAAATCCACAATTACTGCAATTAAGGGGCTGTTTTGCCAAATATTACACATAAAAGGGATGAAAACATATCCTATAACTACTTCCCAGCATCATGTTACCTCCGTTCACAGAGGTGTAGATCATCGCCGAATACTTGCTAAGCACGCGCTCGTCTGGGTTGAACGGGTCACTAGAGGGATCCGTAAGTTTCGTGTTATCTTCCTCCAGGCCACTCTCAACGAGAGACGTCGAATCTGAAAAAGTCAGTGAATAAAATTGTACTCACGAATTAGGCAATTTTTTCGCAACAACAAACGAGAGAGGTGTCAGACTAATATTATATTATACCAAGAATTTGCCAGTAACGAAATGCTAATCATGAGCACTCAACAAGGTTTTACTCAATTTATTATGTTTTTAGAATACTTCAAGTTCTGCTCAACAGCTTTTTAGGTAAAACTACTTCGGCTACTTGTGACACTGCAGATTTTGTAAGCATGGTGGGATGTTTGCATCAATAATATGAGTGTACTTGTCACAAAAAGAGGGCGACAGAACGCCTGTATCGCATTAACTGATCGCGTTTTCGATGCATGACAAATTTGGCTCAATTCTAACCAGTGGATGCGGAAGTTATTGGAGTTGAATATTTGGAGTTGAAAAAATACTATTTACCGTGGAAAATTCAATTAGTTAGCTATGCTGCTCCAATGACTTCGCGTCTACGGGTTGGAATTTGTTTGCACCTTTTTTTCGTACATCCAAAAATTACTCTAATAACTACACTTCTACAGATTGGAATGGACAATTTTTTAGGCAAGCGAACAATTTTATAAACTGGCCCTGTGTTTAATGTTGCATGGGCATGTGCTCTTCACATAAACGATCTAAAAAGGTCTACTACCAGATGAAGTACGATACATTCCGTTATATGTTGTCGTCTATGTGCGTTTGACGCCAGTACATTTAGTCTGCAGGAATTCTCTTTCTGGATTTCAGAAGCGGCCAGGAGCCTTATAAGTAATATCAGTCAAACTTGACAAAAAAGGTTCTTGTTGAAGAACCTGTTGAACAAACGGTGATATCAAGGCATCCGATTCTGACCTCTTCCGTTTTTCCCATCATCGAGAAGCAACATCCTGCTGCT
Organism: Botryllus schlosseri; assembly: GCA_000444245.1. Lineage (NCBI taxonomy): Eukaryota > Metazoa > Chordata > Ascidiacea > Stolidobranchia > Styelidae > Botryllus > Botryllus schlosseri. Next base: position 3,570 of record ATSW01026899.1, read on the forward strand.
TCCCGGTCGTCCACCCGCCATGGAAGACGGGACCATGGTCCCGCCGCCAATACTTCCGTCAGGCGCCGCCCGTGCGCCTACTTCCACCTGCTCTAGTTGCCCGAGTTCGCCCTGCAGAGTCTCACGGTGCGTGCGGATCAGCTCCAGTTCGACTACCAGGCCGGAGACGACGCGCTGGAAATTTTGTTGCTTTGTCGCCATCTGTGGTTGCGACCAGAGATGAGCACGGATTTGGATTCGGACACAAAATTATAGATAAAGATACAGGGGTGCTCTATAACCGGCTACTTTTCATTTACTCAAGTGATATTAGACTTCTGCAACATCTAGTTTACACAGTTTTAATATTTTACTCAAAACTAGGCCTAAAATAGCCAGCTTACCTGTACTTGAGTAGAGAACCACATAATTTCTACGATTTGTCTAACTCTGTATAGATAAGACAGTGAGGTCGCGGTATGCACATACCGTAAACCGGGGTAACTTTGGACACTAAGCAGGAAAAGATTTAAATGGTTATTGTTGGAAAAGGGTTGCCGCTGGATGTCCAATTCTTTTTCATGAGGCAACAGTACCACAAGTAGTGTCTATAAAAGGTGGATTCATTTCACGACCAGATAAACTTGACCCAACATTGATAAATTAATGGCGGGGGTCAATTTCATCAAAATTGATGGTCATTAAACTTCTTTCAACCAAACATAGGTAGCATGTGAGTCATATATTCAAAACTTGGCAGCAGATACCTGTAAGTAGTCTTAATCCATGGCAAAAATCTCAGTGGGCTCACCCTTAGATCAATACAAGAAAATGTGATGTCCAAAGTTACCCCATCAAATTTTATCAAAACAGGGTAACTTTGGACAGTGGAAAATGTTATATTTAGAGCTCTGGAAAGTGGCTGCTTCATCTGTGTCAAAAGTGATTCGTCGACTATATTCCTTATGACCGGCCTGATGGCTTTTTAAAATGGAATGAGACGATTAATAAATTAAGAGTTTGCCAAAATATGAAAAAATGGGTAGGAGGCAATGAGCTGAAAGATTGTAATCGGGTGTAAGATACTTCAAAAACTTATCACATACTCCTAAAAATGCGCCTGCTGAATATGGGATATCGTAACTTACGACAAATATATCCATCAGGGGACATAAGAAAGGGAAAATGTATCTTTTAAAGAACAGTAATATATTTGAAATCGGCAATAAGTCACGGTAACATGCTTAATGTTTGCTGTCGATTGCTGACACTAACAGTGGGATACCCCTTATCACCATATGTTATTTATAAGTCCCAATTGGTGAAGGCATGAGGGGGCATTACCCATCATAAACTACCTAATTTTATTTTATTTTTTTTCGGGGGGGATTATGTAAAAATCATGCAATAGGCAAGACATATACTATTTTGTTTCAGTTTTAGCCACTGCTCTCATCAACTCTTACCAAATAAGCCTCATTTACGAGGTTTCATAAACAATAGAGTGTAAAGGCATACAAAAAAGTACATTGTCCTAAGTTAACCCACATGCAGGGGTAACTTTGGACACAGATAATTTACAAAAATAAGGTACTTAGTTATGACCATGAAGATTTTGGATTGGGTAATTCTAATCTTTGCTCCATGACCAGGGGCGTAGCCAGCCGAGATAAAAAGGGGGTAGAACTGAATAAAGGGGGCAGAATGAGCCTATATGCGTCATACCTTTAGCGATAGCGACTTCTGTATTCCGTACGCTTTTGAAAGCGTAACTAATTGGCGGATCTAATTACTCAAAGCGAGTTAGCAATCATCAACTTGCACGGGGATCATGTTACGATGCGCACGCGCTCATCCCGTGACAGTGCAGGAGATCTTATTTGTATTCAAATAAGTAATCGACCTTGAAACAATACCAGAACAACATTTCATGACGAACAATCAATACAGCGCAGAATCTGTTATATCTTCATGAATTTTGACATGATTCAATTCGCGTGTAAGAATAACGTCTTCTCGGCGTTTTAATTCCATTCATTTCGAACATGGCGCATATACTAATTGTACCGGCGTGTGAATAATGACTTATTCGCAATGCGAGGGAATCTCAAACAAGTTTCGGCGCGGCTATTGAAGGCTGAATGCGTCCCGGTGGGATACCGATCACGAAAGGCATAATCTAGTATGACGTCTACATGTGCACCAACAATGGCGTCAAAATAGAATGTGAATCGAATGTATTGTGTCTTCACGCTGTTTTGGGGAACAGGCTTGAGTTCGGCAAAGCACGAATCAGATGCGATTGCTTAAAATTGTTTAAAACATGATTTCATTCAGTTATAAGTTGTTATTTTCATGTTATTAATGTTCGTTATCGTTTACAATGAACTGTTGGTGAGAAAACAATGCGTGAACGACGCGACAAATGTTATTATTGCGCGACGACTGCATTCAGAATAAAGGGATTAAGCTGATCGCTAACCCTCGCCAAGAGAAAAATGTAACAATGCCCCTTTCACGCTTGCATAGACGCGCTTCCATAGACGAGAGATCGACGAGAAAAAGGCATGTAATCAGCTTCGGCGATCAGCGTCGCGCGCAGCAAATTGAAATTAGGCGATAACATGAAGAAATGTTGTTATAGCAGTAGCGTTGACTTGGGATTTTCGGGATAGAATCGAGCCTGGAAGGGGGTAGAACGTTCTTCAATTCTACCCCCCTGTCCATGACCCCTGAAAAACACAAAATCTGCCTCCCCCTACGCCCTAGCATTTCCAAGATACAAAGCGGAATTGTTGAAAATTGTCCAAAGTTACCCCGGTTTATGGTACGCTTTAAAGCAGTCAGTAATTCCACGTCAGATCAAAAAATAGAAGATTGGTCTCCCTTGAAGCTTCATATTTTTCTGAAACTTGGCTCAAAACACTTTCAAGGAAACCTGAGTAAGGTTCAATTTATTCTACAAAAATTAAATATGTAGTGTTAAATTTGTCGAAAAATAATTTTATCTTGCTCATTCAACTGCAAAACTGACATATTTATTACGCAATTTGCAAGTACGCCATCGTTAAGAATTGGTAACGAAATGTGCGAGACTTCTCGATAAAATTAGATAAACCTATCCAACCGCAGGATAGTAGAATTTCTCTGCGGGTCGCAGGTCGCACACATTAACAGGACTTTGCTGTGATGTAGGCCTCAATAGATGCAGGACACATGAGACTACCGTGAAGTGAAAACTCGAACAGACAAGGTTTTGAGTGCGAAGGAAAAAATGTTAGCATGCTTGCGGCAGACGTAATTAAGTTCACTGTATCCGTATACTAGACACATCTGCGATGTGGCTGATTCAAGCGGTCAGGAAACCGTGTTTGTCTAAGTCTACTTATATTTCAGGTATCTGAAAAACAAAATCAAGACACATCAGTTACCTCATCTCCCATGCTTTCCAACAGCAATTCCTCGTTATAAAAATTGGGATCTGTTGGGTTTATCGACAGCTTCTTCTCCGACAGCTTCTCTTTCACTTCCTCCAAGTATTGATCCTGCTCCTCCAGCGTCTTGTTTTGAACTTCCAGAATCTGTTGCTCCAGTTTCGAAGCGGCCTCTATGCCGGCCAGCAATTGAGTCTGAATGGGATGAATCGCCCGTGAACCAAATATTGCTTATGACTCGCTATCAACCATTACCTTCCAAGTTTTTTGCGAATTTAGTGCCGTAATTCTAATTCCAATCCTATTTGGAAAGGAATTGTGTAGCTAGTATAATTCTATATCTAATTTAACTTTCTGGCTGTCCTATGTTGTCACCAGTGTACACACAGCTGTACATGGACCATCTGAATTACCTTCTTCGTGGCCAATAACGGCCTCCTGAAGCCTCTCTTTGGCCTTTTCTCGGGCGGCAAATCAAAAGTGTCCTTCAGCGTGTCGTAGTTGATCTTGTACGGTCTCAGACTGTCGTTTTCGCCAAGCAATTCCCTCTTCGTAGCCAGCAAGTGGTCGATCTCGTCCACGAGCTGCATCTGACGTTCCCCCGATTCCTTTTCGACCTCGTCGATTTTCGCGTGCAAACTGACGAGACATAGTTACGTAATAGCAATCGGACTGTTGAGCCGAGCCTGATTCATGCATAGGGTTCCATTAGTGATTATACAATTGAATAACATGTTTGAAGACACTCTTGGAGGAATAGAAATTCAATACGCAATTGAATGGTGTGTTCATACTGAAATAAGCCCGGATATTTTTGGCTGACACTTGTCAGGGTTAGTCATCAGAAACCAGCAAAGAATTGAAAAGGACATGTGTATCAACAATCGTATCACCAAATGCGATGTCACCCATGAAAATTTGAATAATCAAAATTGGAATGTCAAAACCCGCTGAGGCGCTGACATAATTTTTGCCAGTCAGAAAGAGTGATTAAGTTGGTGCATTGAGCTTAAACCATCTGTTCCCTTGTGTATTCCAATTTTTATGCCGGTGACGTCATGCATCCATCTATAGTTGGGTATTAATTCTAATGATTCTAGTTGAAATTAGATGCTCCTTGCTACTAAGAGTTGATTAATCGACAGAAAATATACTTTCGATGGTATTTTCCACCCTGGTAGGCTTGAAACTGTAATCACCATATGTAGCATGTCGTACAAAGCTACTCACTTAATAATGAAAATGACATTGCTGTGAGATCGTGATCAACGCAGAGCATTGTCACAAAGTGTAATGTAATAGGCATGGTCGAAAAAAATATAAAATTACTGCGTCTTCAATGTGAAGTAGGCTACAACTGACATAACATTCTACGCGGTGGAGGACTGCTTTTATTTTCTTGCTGGCCGCATAATGGGTAGGCTACATGTTTGAATTGGAACATGAAGCACATCTTCCATACAGTTATGTGATAATAATGAGTGATGCTCGAAGTGACGGCCATTATTCGATTCAGAATTTAATCACTCGGGTAATCGATTTTGCCCAGTGCTACATACGTGTTTATACAAAGGTCCTAGAACACTGACCGATTTGGAAATTGCTACCTTTATTGCACCCAAGTATAATTTTACATGAATTCTATTTCTACCCAAGTAGCCTACCAACAGTGACCAGCTCTGGTAGCGTCTTAAAAACCAAACCTCAGCATTCTCTTGAGGTTACGATGATTATTTCATACCGAAAATTCTACTGCATCTATCAACCCTAACCCTATCATTGATTCCATTACCGTATGACCGCGTCTCCTAAAACGCACAAATCGTATCAGCTTCGCTAACCTGTCGACTTCGTCGTATTTGAACTGCAACTCGTTCTTAATGCCGATTAAATCCTCTTCAACGTCGGCGAGCTTGCGCTGCAACAACGTGATTTCGTCTTCTTTGTCTCGGACGACCGCTTCGACGGCGTCCACTTTTTTCTGCAGGACTTCGACATCTCGGCGAAGAGCTTCCGCAGTTTCGTTTCTTTGCTCTTGCAATCTCTGGGAAACGCAAACTTCATTCGTGAAACCAGCAAATGGCTGCCTTCTTAGGACGGAGATCATAAGTTAGCTGATCCGGGAGATCGCTCATCACGCGATAAAAAACTGCTAATCATGGCGCATTTCGGGCAGAGATCATAAAGTATATTGCTCTGCAATGGTGCAAGTGCGAAATTCGTTGATTGTCCGATTGTCGAGTGAAGCCATTATGGAAAATCTTTCTGCTTGAGAATTTCACGCAGTGTGCCAGTAAAGTTTGTCTGGGTTTGCTAAATCACGAGATGAAAAAAGTTAACTCGATCAACTTTATGAGCAGCGATCAACCGGTTTCCTTAAAACTTGGGTTGCTGAATTATGATGAACGCGATAATCCACTCTTAACTTTATGATCCCCGCCCGTAATCAGCGATTCTCAACTGCCAGTCCGTGTCAACTTTCCTGCCAGCCCGCAGAATATATTACAATTGTAAGTATCTCAATTACAGAATGAAAATTTTGCAAAAAAATTACATGACATATTTTAAACAGATTTAGAAATTTGAAACGGACTACGGACCAAACGTACGTCAAAAGGCTGCAAGTGTTGTTATAAGCTGTAGCCTACACAACTCATTTAAGACCAGTAATATTATGAAATCTAACAAGAATTTCGAACGAAATTCGCTAAACTCACCCGTTTCAAGACAAAGTACGGTACGCGCTGCAACTTCGGAGCTTTTGCGGAACTACTGGACTTCGCTTCGCTATCGTCTTGCACGGCCGTGTAAGTGTCACTGTACACCGCGTCTAATAACAAAAATATACATGGCCATCTTCACAATGGCATGATTCAGAACTAGAGCTGGGCTGAGTGATTCGATTTTGAATGGAGTGTTAGGCTTCCGGCCGAGTGTTACCAATTATGACTTTACAACAATATGAATGATGTGGAAAGGCAAAATACATATCGTTTATACAACCACAAAGAATATAATGACAGTTCAAATTGAAGATCATTTGGTATTTCCTCAACTATACTTATTTCATTGTACTTAGCGACAGTGCTGTGGGTTGATCAAGACTTCACACATATCTTCATTTCAGTAACATGCATAACTTTGTACTACATGTAGCATGTGTTGTGAAATGACCAATCGATGTTCACAACCTTCCACAGTGGAAAATGGTATCGAAACTGTAATTGTCGTTTATAAATCAACTCTCAATGGCATGGATGTATAATTTCAGTACTCGAAAAATCATTTCTCGAGTACTCGAATCATTGTGCTCAGCCCTATTCACGATATTCTCACCAAACAGCTCTTCCTTCACCAATTTCAAAACAGGAGCGTACACCCCACAGTAGGGCAGCACTTCCGAGAAGCACGCAAACGCAGAGGTAACGCGCTCCACATCGCTGACACCGGTCCGGTACGTGTCCTCTTTTGTCTTTTTTTCCAAAATGGACAGCAAGTACGCAGACGCTAAGAAATTGAAACCAGAATGAATGCATTGATGCAGTCTAGCCCGGAATATCGTCAAATCGTGTGCAGTCAAGTGTGTGTGACAAGATTCCGTGAGATCACAGTAAGATTTTGATGTTAGACACTAATCAATCAAACAATGGTCGCATATTATAATGATCTGATCCAATAAACATTATTATACGATATTTTGCATAGTAATTGTGGTACCGTAACCATTCAGTTTTATTCTCTATCATTTTATTAGCGATCAAATCAGTTCAATGCAAAGTCATATCTTTCAACGTTACTGCAACTGAAAACTTCTTCCTCGATACATAAAAGTGTACGGCGGTGGTAATCATCCTGCAGCTCGTAGGGAAACATTTCCGGGCTCGTGAAGAAGTGTCAATTTTGAATGGTGTGCGGCCCACGAAATGGGTTTCAAATGATCTTACAGTCTGGCACATATGAGCTAAGCTGAAAAAATGCGATGACTATGACTTTGCTCAATGATGGTTTTTAGAGAAAGATTTCCAATCGTCTTGAAAAGGTTTTCAGTCTCCGAGCAATTTACATTGCTAGTTGCAATGTGTTGTCAGATATAGTCCTGCCATTACCATTGAATGAGATGAAGAGCTTTGCAACCATGTGTGAGATGCCAATGAGGTTGATTGGGATCAAATGATTCACTGCAAGATTAACATTAAAAAAATTCATCAGTAGTGATCAAGTTCAACGAGTCCACTCGTGGTAATAGCTGGTGAGTTTTAAATGTAAACAACGCTCTAAATGGATCATGATAGTCTGACACTAACAACCCCTGAGAGAACTGTGGTTCTATTGGTAAATATAATCCAGTTGATAACAAGCACACTGAAAAATGGAACAAAACATACGTGGTTAACTACAATTACATACCCGGAGAGTGCTGTCCACGCAAAGCGTTACTAAGCATTCGTTTCTCAGACATTGCTGCTCCTTCACTACGGTAAACTATTCACAAGACCTACCACATTCTGAAAAAACACAATAAAAGCAAATAATATATTAAGAAAAAGTAGCAACTTCCGGTAGTACGTAGCCTTACATGTAGTTTGGAAGACATGTTTAATATATAGGCCTAATAGTAGGCTACAAACATGTTTCTAAACTTGTCGTAACTCTAAGCAAGGGCAGCAGTGAAAAGAGCTCTTGACAAGCGTCAAGGGACAAAATCCCAAGGCTTGAAACATAACGTAGATGTAATTGATGATTGGGTCAAAGGCTGAAAGTGACAGCCTATTATTCAAAGCTGAAAAATGTGTGCTCGCAAAATTGCTTGGGTTAGGTAGGAGGTGTCCAGACCAACCTCACATACTACGGAAGTGTACATACGGTAATGAAATAGCAGAACAGAACATATATTGGAGACATGAAAAAGCAACTTCTATGAGTGGTACTTGCAAATGTGAAGAAAAAGCGCTTTATCGACACCGGAACCAAAAGTAGCATGATACGTTAAAAGAAGATACAGAAAAATTTCAAAAGCAGTATTCACAAATAAAATATATTGTTTCGATTTGTAGGGCTTACACGAAAATCTTTGTATTTAAAGTAAACAGGGCAGTCGGGATGATGGCATCGCTGAAGTAGATACAAATTTTCAACCGGTTTTAGTAAGGAATATAATTCCATAGATTCTGATGTCACTATGGAAATGTGTCACATGAATAACCTGGTTACAGCCTACAGCCACTCATTGCAATATCACAGGAAATATTCGATTACTGCCAAGCCAATGCACCATTGCAAAGCTGGATGGTGGCAGTTTACTATCAATTATTATTACTGATATTTCTTCTATGACTGATATATAAGTAATTATGACAATGGCAGGTTGGCATTGAGAACTGTTGCATTCATAACTGACAAAAGAAAAAAATACACATGATCCAGACCCATGTACACATACCTTCATGTAAAACACATCATTCTACATTACTATGACTGCAAAGGGATGATCTTACAAGCAGGAACAGCAAATTTCAATAGCTTTCACTCCGGAAACATCATATTATCAAATCTGACAAATCGTGTATTTTATTTAGTTTCATCTGCGGTGTCTCCCCTACGAGACTGACTACGGAATCATGTATCACGCATGTGCTCTGGCAGAGAGAGAAATGGCAAGGCGCTCATGAAGGAAACCAAGAAGACTAATTCAATTGAATGTACTTTACAAGCATGAAAAATATGTTTTAGAGCAGTGGTTCCCAACCTGGCGGGCGTGAAAGCATCTGAAGGGGGGCGACTGAAAAATTTCACCTCCAATTCACGCGTGTTTCTCTATATATAACCGACCTTCCACGCCATCAAACAATCTGTTGAGGTTGCTAGCATCCCGGTTGGATTTTGTGATGACGATAAGGGAGGCGCGAAATTTTTCACTATCATAAAGGGGGGCGTGTCTAAAAAAAGTTGGGAACCACTGCTATATAGGGTTACTCACATATCTTTTGTCATCATGGTGAACATAAACATCTCTACCAAAAACAGTAGTAGGAATTACTATGGCCGCAATGGGTTACCGATCAGAGTGATGGGCTCATGGAAGAAGGGAGACGGATGGAGCTTATTCGCTCAGTGACTTAGAAACCCCTAGCAGACGACAGATATAAAAGTGACATCTGAATGGAAGTGCATAATAAACCAGGGTGAGAATGGTGGTGCACAATAGTAATGGGTTGTGGAGCAACTCGGTCTGGGCAAAATCCTGGGAGATCAATTATGATTCAAGTTCCAACTACCACCATAACGGTATAGCAGAATGAAAGAATTTGCACGTTTAAATCTGTGACCAGCCATAAAGCAAATAACGCAAGTTACATGATGGCAAAAATAATTTGGTACTTCTTCTCCAGGACTATTCCATAGGGCTTTTCAACAATGCCGCGCTTTGGACGCTAATTGTTAGGAATTCTGATTCCACGAATATACACACTAGGCGGCCTAGGGCTACGCGTTTCATGCACTGTTATACCCCCACGACCAGTCGAGGCTCCCGCAATGGAAAAAAAAGTATCGACAATAACTTTTTTGTTCGTAAAATGAACTTATATTTACTCGAATCATTACAATCAACACTCGACTCAAATTCAAGCATTCGAATCTTCACGCTCAGCAATTCGCTCCATATACAGCTTCTCCATCTCGTCGCAGAGGAAAGGCACACACTCGAACTGCGCCAGCTTATATTCCAGATAATGCTTTGCGATATACCCAGACAACGGATACGATATCGCGTGCTGCGTGTCCTCGACATGCTGCACACCGCGTTTATTTTGGGGTCGTACTCGGGCGTGCCGCGCGTGACAATGTTCCAACAGCGTTCCAGTTCTTTTCGCGAGCCACGTTTCAAATGGGCGATCTTGCCGTTAACGTTTTGCAAGGCCTCCAACAGAGTCCCGTTCTCATGGGCTGTCTTCAAGGCTTGCACGGACAGTTTGTTGATTTCGTCGTCCGGCAACTCGGTGAACTTGTACACAAAAACTTCCGCCGACATAGAGCTCAGTTGGACGCTATTCTCAGCCACTTCAAAGTCAGTAAAGTCATCGTCAACACTCAATTCACCATCGACAGCCAAGACATTATCAACACTTGAGAC
>KE599131.1:0-18777 GCA_000444245.1 Botryllus schlosseri
TTGAGACTTTTGAAAAGTGCGTAGTTCTAGTTCTAGTTCTGGTTGAGACTTTTGAAAAGTGCGTAGTTCTAGTTCTAGTTCTGGTTGCGAATTTTGAAAGGTGAGTAGTTCTAGTTCTAGTTCTGGTTGAGACTTTTGAAAAGTGCGTAGTTCTAGTTCTAGTTCTAGTTGCGAATTTTGAAAGGTGAGTAGTTCTAGTTGATACTTATGCAGAGTGAATAGTTCCAGTTCTAGTTTTGGTTGCGACTTTTGAAAAGTAAATAGCTCTAGTTATAGTTACAGTTGCTAATTTTGAAAATTCAGTCGTTGGTCTAATTGTTACATCAATTTAAAAATTTACAAGATCCACGCCAGGGAATCATCACAATCGGTTCCAGAAATGGACAAACAAACTCACCTTGCTACGATTGAGCTTTTTCAATTTCATCTCGGCGAGCACGTTACCCCCGAAACCCATCCCCGGGAGCCCCATGGCCCCGGCCGGGCGTCTTTTCGCCACCGGTTCGCTTTTGGAGTCTTCCGTCTCCGCGTCTTCTCCGTTTTTAACGGAATGCTCTTCCCCGTCTTCTTGCGCGGGTGTGGGTTCTTTGTCCTGATCAATAAAAAGACCAATTTTTTTCACATTACTTTAACGTTCTTACATTACAATCTTTGCCGAGAGTTTTGAATTCCGCCTTCATTAATCAAGACTGCGTTATTTTCTCTCCTGCTTGCTTAAAATATTGGTATCGTTTGCTTTATTATTTTAGTTTTCTACACGACCATGCTTTTGGGTGTTAAATAAATCGAGGTAAATATAGTTGCTAGTTTAGTAGCATGTTTCATTCAAGATGCCCATGGAGATACAGAACTTCAGTACCGGTATACAATTGCATAATATATTCATATTGAAATAAGCTCGAGTATTTTCGGCTGACAGTCGTCAGGGGTAATCGTCAGCAACTAGTAGAGAATTGGAAAGAACATTGCACATCAACGATCGTATACCAATGTTTTTTCCAATTCTCTACTACTTGCTGACGAGTGCCAGCTGAAAATATGCGGGTTTACTCAAACATTAATATGTATCATTCGTTTGTTTAGTGCAGTTCTGCAGTCCATATGCCTGCTGAAAGGAATTCTGAAAGTTTTTTTTAGGCTGAATTGCTCGTGAATTAATGGAGCGGAGATCAAAAATAGCTCCAAACTACGAATCATATTTGCAATATTCTCAGCCTCAATACAATGCATACCTTTTTGCTCCCGTCTTTGTCGCTGCTCCCACTGTCTTTCCGCCGCTTTTTCAGCATGTCGGGGGTGATTTGTCCCATGCCCGGCAATCCGAACCCTCTCGGCTTTTTCGGCGTTACTGCGCAAGAAGGAACACGTTTTCAGGCAATGTAAAAGACCTGATATATTTTTATCAACTCACTTTCTTTCTCGTTCTCTTTTTTCTCCTCGTCCAGAGTGGGAACTTTTTCGAAATCTGTGCTAGTCACCCTGAAGAGGAGTACGTTTTGTGATGTCACATTGGATACCGGATTCAGTACCAAAATTATATGCAATCTAACAAATTTCACTCTTAGAAATCACTATAAGGACGCATACATAAGCTATACATAGTTGGAAGTACTTAGTTACTGATCATAGGGGGGATTATTTCAACATGTCAAAATAAGTCAAAATTTTGTCCAAATTGTAGCGTTAGGTCAAAAATTGTCTAAATTGTTTACAAAGTCAAATTTTTATGCCACCTGCATTTCATTTGTATCGTGAATGTTTGCGCTGTCGGTGAACTTATCATTTGACATTGTACAGCTTCTAGCCTACTTTAGTTTATATGCCCACCGTTATACAGGGTCATGAACGGCCGAGTGATACAAATAGGTTGACATGGTGTCATGGTGAACGTACCGCAATACCCTAACTGAAGCAAGACTGCGTGGGCATCGGTTCTTATAGCAAGACGCGCATGATGAAACAGTGTGATTTTGACACAGAGAATGCAGGAGAATATCTTTCGTTGTACAACAACAAATTTTGATTATTTCTACCATGATGCGTGATGTAACTACTGGAATTCTTCATAGGTCCAGATTTCGTTAAAATAAAGCTTTTTCATGTAAGCATCCGTCAGTTTTCAAGTCAAATAAGTTTTTTTCAGGTCAAACTACTTTGTAAGTACAGATTAGTACAATTTTAACATTATGTGTGAAAACACCTAATTTACATACATATGGTCAAAATTTGGTTTCCTTAGGTCAAAATCTTCCCTTTTTTAGGTAAAAAAATTGCCTTACTGAGTGATCACCTTTGATAACCAACAGGAAAGACATCTTATTTATACATTATATTGATTTGATGTTGGCTCAAAAGCCTATCCGTTTCATAGCCCACATAAACTCACGATGCGCTGAAGAAATCATCGACGCTTTTATCGCTGTCTTCTTTGACGGCCGGTTTCTTTTGCACACGTCTCGCGGGCCGAGCTCTCCCCTGCGAAAATATACAAACTTCACGACCGAACAAAGGCTAGGAGATTAAGTATCATCACATAGACATCCCTCGTTTGAAACTTGGAAAGTGAATTACATTCAGGATTAGCTAGAAATACAATAAAAACCAGGAGTTAGATTTGAATTAAAACGGGACCATAGAAGCATTTCACAAATTACATTACCTACATCACATCTTCTAATTAGTCTACTTAAGGAAGAAGAACTATTCAGTCGCCAAAGTCTGCCGCTATTGAATAAAGACACGCTATTAAAGCCTATGTTTATTGCAGATCAAATTCACTATATATGATATTGGATACATTTCGTCCTGCAGAGCAAAATCGAGCCAGCAAACAAATCACGCCCACTACACACCCAAAGGCACACCCATACTGTAAGCAAAAAACAACTCTCATTAAATATAATTGACAGTCATACAAATGTAATACGGTGTAAATTAGCAAGAGCTATAAGCGGAATGTATGTATTGCTCTGTTAGTTGCAGCAAGTGGGAGAATTTGTATTATTTATAATGGATTCAGATTATGCTGAGACAGATACAGTCCCCATTCAACACTGGAAAGGTCGTATTCGGACCGCAGTCCGCCAGGTATGTAGCCCTGCCATAAGCTATGGTAGAAATCTGATAAATATACACCTATTTACCACCAACTAATTTACAGTGCACCTTGTACTGTACAAGCACATTAGACAAAGTAACGCCCAGATACTGCCAAAGCACACAATCATTGAAACCGACTGATTAGAGCACTTTCTATCACGCCTACAACACGCCCGCATCAGCCCTAGGCAATCCCGTAAATAGATAATAGTCAATTTAGGCCAGATATAAACACTTGACAGCTACAAACAAGTTGATATCTCACCTTTGTGACATGCTCCAGTTTTCTGGTTGCAGTCGGCAGCTCGGGAAGAAAATCTGTGGATTCCGAGTCCGCACTGACTACTCCGTCGGGAGCGTCAACTGAAAAGGCGCATGTATTAAGTACCGTATTGATATCTCGAGTCCGGATTTTCGCGGCCACATCGAGAGCTGATTTAGGCGATTTTTTAGTCAGCTTCGGTACCCAGGGTAGCACGTAAATTTCCGCTCGATTACAATCCGAAAGTAACAATTACCGAGACATCTAAACTACTTCAAATGGAGCCACAAAAGGAATGTTATGAAAAATGCCAAAGTAAGTAATTTTCAAAGGCAGATTTACTCGTGAATCGCATATCATTAGCTGTTTATCGGAGTTGGATATTTTCAAAATTGCGGGACGAATATTTACGAATAACGCAATATCACTCGAAGGTGCAATCAAGCATATCCAAAAACGAGTACCGATTCATTAGTTACTTCAATAGTTCTTTCCGCTAACTAAAAGCATCTTACTGTCTGTTTCTGTTACTGCTTTGACGGCGACCATATCTTCTTCCGGTGCGATGGCCTCTTTCTCAGTTGTATCCTCAACCGTTGCTTCCTCTGTAGGCTCCTGCGCGGGAACTTCTTCTGGTAAGAAAATCAAGTCATGATTAAAACTCGACAGCGTAATACTTATTCAGAATCGAATCAACTCAAGTATTCATGGTATTCATAAGCTGGCTCAGTCTTAAAGCGAATCAGTATATAATACACATGACGGATACCTTTGATGTCGTCGGCTTCTGTAACTTTGGTCTCGGCGACTTCGGTATCGATCTTGGCTTCCTCGGGGCTGATATCAGGAGGCGGCTCGTCGTCAGATATCGCTTCTTCGATGGGTGACGCGGATCTCGGAGGAGTCGGTTGCTCTTCGACCTTCTTCTTGTAGTCGATGTCTGGAGATAAATTGCATCAGTAAAATATAAGTTCGCCTATATTAGATAACGTAATAGTAATACATATGGTTGTCAGACATTTGAAAATGAGACAACTGAGCATGAGACTTTATAACCCCCTGACGAGTGTCAGTTGAAAATAATCGCGTTTCTTTCGATATCAATATAATATTCAATTGTGTATCTATGTTCATAAGATATGATGAATTAAATGAATTAGGCCTACGTTCCGTTTATATGCAACCATGTTTCATTGAGGTTGCGATAAGCCTACGCTCGAACGGAAGACCGATTTAGTTATCGAATTTAATATAGAGCCACATCCATCAAATTGTCCGATAAGTGTTACGTATCATTTTTAATTCAACTATACGATACGTTATGTGACGCTTATAAAACACTTTCAACTATCCACGGGAACTGTTATTGAAGAACCTGTATTGGCTCTATACGTAATAACTGCGCATTTTCGATCAACCAGTCGCCAATTCACCATCACACCGCTGCAAATATAACTAAACACACATCTGATTTTAAGCGCTTCTTCGAGGTACAGAACTACGATAGACAATTGCATAACTTATTCAACATCTGATTTCACTAATCACATTCAAAAAGCATAACCGGCAAGCCTACACTTACTTCAATATCAGCCTTCTATGCTACAAGCAGCGCGACGTGATTTACTACGCCAAACCAATTTCGAACATATACTTATACGCAGTAATTCATTGCGACACTATTGCCGGCCATGCGGGTAACAAAAAGCCGTCCACAACTCGAGGTAAACACGCTCAGGCCTGTGGACCAGCATCGGGCGAAAACAAAGCAGCCGAGCGCCGCGACAAAGCAAGTTGAAACGCGAGCATCTGGCGAAAGATTGTAGTCACGCATTACTAACAAAGCTAGCTACACACTTCTAAATTTGCTTGGTTACGACGGCGTAGATTTGCGAAATGAAGACCTCGATCACAGCGTTGGATAGCTAGAACATTTTCAGGTTATGGTTAGAATTAAACCTACACAGTTTTTTTTACCAAATTAGAAAAAAATACAAAAGAAATCAACATCAAACCAGAGTTCATTCTGAAAAGCACGAGAACGGAAAAACTGTTGTTATAATTCTAATTCTACTTAAATTTGGTAATGACTGTGAAGCTATATTTCTAATTTTATATAATTTGGAAAAGCCGAGAATTTTCTAATTATCCAAGTCTGCCCGAGTCGCAATCCTTACATCGCCTCGTAAATAACAAATTACCTTCATAGACTCTGGTTCGAATCAACACCCGCATCATACTGAAGTGC
This sequence comes from Botryllus schlosseri, assembly GCA_000444245.1. Lineage (NCBI taxonomy): Eukaryota > Metazoa > Chordata > Ascidiacea > Stolidobranchia > Styelidae > Botryllus > Botryllus schlosseri. The sequence goes on from KE599131.1 coordinate 5,610, forward strand.
CTGCTGCTCAGTTCAGGTATGCCCAAGGGATCAAAGATAACGATGCTCTTCCTATAAATAACGCGCTAGCATCCAACCTATCAAGCTAACTGTAACGGTACATGCGATCGTGCCAAAGTTGTACCTGGTTGTGATTCACAAGGGCTCTTACGCACGTTATTTACAGCAGAGCCGTGACGCGGGATGCGAAAAGCAAATCTTACTTATGTCAATTCTCGAGTTACCGGAATCGTGTTTGTTAAAACACGCACAATCGCTCGTTTCGAATGAAATCACGAAGCCATCTTCACGCCAATCAGCCACCATAACCGGAAATCTTGGCAGAAACAGTCACGTGCGTCTACGCGCCGGTAACACATGATGATATATTGATTTAAAACTGATTCAAGTTGACGTAGATGGAACGGGCCTGTTTACGCCACAACCTGCGCGGTTCTACGTGGCCAACCTTCAACAAGCTGCGCAACCCCCAATAAGAACAAAATTTACCACAATACATATCTAATGCATTGCTATAAATTAATGATGTACAAAAGAAGGAACCGTTAAAATATGATTTTCACACAAAACCTTATAATGAATATTCATTGCAAATCATTGTGACTTCGCTGTTCTCTTTCAGATATCAGTTGAGAAACGCGAGGCTTTACCTTGGAAAGTGTCATCGTATTGTTGGTTCGAAACGCAACAGCGTGATACCAATTGCTTGATTGCAAATGAGCATATACAGTATATATTGCAGATAGGAGATGGCATTGGCATTTCAGAAGGACGCGGTTTCGATTTCGCCACCGCGCACGACGTACAATCACAACAGCCATAATTCGGCTACTGATCGGGGATAATTGCGAGCAACCTAATGATAGTCAAGACACGCGTGTCACCACGAATCATATGTATGAGTTGCTCATGGAACCCTAGTGCTCCGTGGAGCACTGGTTAAGCTTGACAACCACTGGTCTACTGTAAATGTATTTTACGAACGCCAACAGTCCGCGCTTGAATGAAAGCGAGTGTGTATTTCAGTTCAAAAAATCGAAGACTGACGATTTCAACATGCAGTAAGAAATCTATACCCGGCGTCCATCTACTTGAAGATTACAGGAAATTTCGACCTTGGTATCGCTCGTTGAAAACTGTAGACGGATAAAACTGTTTGGAAACGTCAAGGTTTTTACGTTAAATTCAAAACGACGGCTTGAATGATTTTCAAATTGAATATAGTCTATTCGTATTGAAATAAACCCGAATAATTTAGGCTGACCCTCGTCAGCGTTAATCGTCCGCAACTAAACAGAATGGGAAAAAACATTGTAACAGCAATAAAACTAATACAACAACAACAACAACCATTTCGATACTATGCCCGTCCTATTTGGTTACTGCGGTTTATGAGACACATGTTTTAGCGTTGCACAAATTAAACTAATGACGAGTCAGTCCATATACGGAATCGGTTTCTATTGCTTACGAGACGTCACGGCGTACACAGCACCGACAACAATATTTGCTTCGCAACGGCGCAAATAATACAGTTGGCCCGTATACGGGGATCAACTGTGTAGATGAGTACACAATACACAAACTATACGCATCGTACTTTTCCCCGCATCGCCATTTGCAAATTAAAGGTGAGTTTGAATGGGGCCTGGTTTGGTTGGGTTCCGTACATGCAGACTTGTACGTACAAACTACTAGATTTTCAAAATTCGCAACTAGAATTAGAACTATACTCACTTTTCAAAATGCGCAACTACAACTAGAGCTAGCCTAGAACTACTCAAAAGCAATAGTTAGATTGGTAATTTGTGCAAGTTTGATTAACACAGATGCAGAAGCGATGACAATTAACAGTCACCCCCTTCTCATATTATTGTCCATGTATATTAGCACAAAACAATACCTGCAACATCTTCACAATCGGTAAACTCCATAATTGGATATTGACAATATTTCGTCCTCAGCGTATACGATAGCACTAACTATCACCGACTATTACACTGCGCGAATTGTTACACGCCGTTCCTCTGCCTAATACCGCTGAGCATGACAGCGGGAATCTCTCTTCCGAGATGATTTCTCGACGAATGAATGGGATTCGCCCGAATGGTACACAAACTTTATTGGTGTTGGCTTTGATAATACCATTCCTCTCATACTTGAAAATACAAAGGCAGCGTATAGCGCGTTCTTTGTAGCTATCTCGCTCTGTAGCGTAAAATCTCAGTGAAATTGTCTGCATAACGCAACCAGACAATACTACAATTAGGACTGTGCAGAATTTTAGCTGCACACTTTTTCAAGTTAGACTATAACAAGAAATATAGCTGCACATATTTTTTTCAAACTAGATTAGAATTAGAACTATAGCTACACATTTTTTAAAATTAGATTAGAACTAGAATTATAGCCACACAGTTTTTCCAAGTTCGAGTAGAACTAGAATCAAAGCTGCACAGTTTTTTCCCAAATTAGACTAGAACTGTAATAGCTGCACCCTGCACGGATTTTTTTTTTCAACTTAGATTAGAATCAGAACTATAGCTATACAGTTATTTTTAAAATTAGACTAGAACTAGAATTATAGCTATACACAGTTTTTTTTAATTTGATTAAAATAAGAATTTTAGCTACACAGTTTTTACAAATTAGGCTAGAACTAGAAATACAGTCAGTGTTTTCACATAAGATTAGAACTGGAATTATAGCTCCAATTTTTTTTTCAAATTGGATAGGAACTACAAATATAGCTACATCGATTATAAATTGCCAGCATTTCGCTATCTAATAAGTGTAACTAGTACCAAGTCCGTACATGAGATTCTTCGACTCTGAACCGTGTACTAGGCTTCTAGCCCCGGCCCAGCTACAAATCTTTCTTACCTATAACGCTCGAAAACTTGCCCAATTCTCATCTGATGCTCGACTTACGATGCTGACAAGTATATCGTAAAACCAATATGATTAAGTCGTTACGATTAGTAATTATCGCTTCGGAGATAATCTACTAAGGCTACAAGCGATTAATTTGTGTAACGATAGTAATCGCGTGAGCTGAGATAGACTCGGGGCAGAAGTGAAGCGATGTTTTGCAGGTCATTAACCTGATTGCGCGGTCGTAACTTGCAAGTTGAAATCAGCGCTCAGTCTGGCATATACAAAAGCAGACTTGCCAACCATACAATTTTTGACCTTGCCTGCACAGTATTTTTCCGACTTGGATTAGAATTAGAATTATAGCCACACAGTTTTGCTGAGTTAGATCAGAATTAGAACTTTAGCTACACCGTTTTTCCAGATTTGATTAGAATTATAGCTAGACACTTTTTTTCTCCAAATTAAATTGGAATTAGAACAATAGCTACATTGTTTTTTTCAAATCAGATTAGAATTAGAATTATAGCTACACATTTTTTCCAAATTTCATCCGAATTATAATTATAGCTACACAGTTTTTCCAAATTAGATTAGAATTATAGCTACACAGTTTTTCCAAATTATATCCGAATTATAATCATAGCTACACAGTTTTTCCAAATTAAATTAGAATTAGGACAATAGCTAACTGCTTTTTCAAATTAGATCAGAATTATAGCTACTCAGTTTTTCCAAATTACATCTGAATTATAATTGTAGCAACACAGTTTTTCCAAATCAAATTAGAATTAGAACAATAGATACACTGTTTTTTTTCAAATTAGATTAGAATTGGAATTATAGCTACACAGTTTTTCCAAATTACATCCGAATTAGAATTGCAGCTACACAGTTTTTCCAAATTCGATTACAATTAGAACAATGGCTACAGTGTTTTTTCACATTAGATTAGAATTAGAATAAGCCACAGTTTTTCTAAATTACATCCAAACTAGAATTAGAACAATAGCTACACTGTTTTTTCAAATTAGATTAGAATTAGAATTATAGCAACACAGTTTTTCCAAATTACATCCGAATTAGAATTATAGCTACACAGTTTTTCTAAATTAGATTAGAATTAGAATTACCGAATCCGCGAAAACTCGGACATTGAGTCGATTTCAGTTCATATCAAATCATGGCTCATCCTCATAAGCATGATGATAGTAAATGTCTGTACAGCAAGCTTGGCTCGTTTCGTACTATGCAGTTTTCGTGTAGCATTTTCAACAAATCTAGGAATTAGATAAGAATTGAAATTGGAGCACAGAAACATTTACCAAATTAGATTAGAATTATATCAACGGCATTTAGCTCTAACTAGACGTTATCGAAAATTATGTGTTTTCCCGACTCTGAATTCTATCAATCAGACCGCACTACAACGAAGATTGTGAAACAACATAGAGCTGCTTGAACTATTCACAAACAAGAGTCCAAAATATTCCTTGAAATTTTCAAAACCGACTTACACGCGAAAAACTACCTATAGGATCGCCGCTGCCAAATTCACATCTCGTGAATTGAATATGCAAAGCAGACTCGTGCTCAGCGTGATTAGCGAGAAGGCGACAACATTTTGAAAAGTCACAGCTGCTATTAAGAAAGGTGCTAGCGTGCATACGTCACAAACGCCGCAATTAACCGCATATAACCGCAGGTGCCGCGCGCCCACGGGAATTCACCTTGGTAGTCGGGCGTTTGTGGAAATGACATACCTGTGAAGCCTTGTTCAATACGGGTGTTCAAAAAGGAATTTTTTTTCTCAAATTGTACTGGCTACTTGATAAAATTGTTAGGTTACCTAATTTAAGCCTACACACCAAATTTGGTTCAATCCCAGCCAGTAGCCGCATTGCTACAGGAGAAGAAAGTTTCTATTTATCATATAAGATTGAACAAACAAAAATTTCAAAATTTTCTGTTGACCCCATGAGAGTGTTAGGTTGTCCATAGAAACGATGTTCAGCAAATTTGGTTCAATTCCAAACAGTGGAAGCGGCGTTATTGCCGTCGAAAAAGTTGGATTATCGATAAAATAGTATTTACGGTGACCAATTCGGTAATTATTTATTATAGGTGTGCCCACCGTAAATACTATTTTTATTCAAATCCAAATTTTTCGACGGCAATAACTCCGCTTCCACTGGTTGGAATTGAACCAAACTTGGCGAACATCGTTTTTAGCCAGTACAATTTGAAAAAAAGTCATTTCTGAACACCCCACACTATTGTTCAACCACCAGCATTATCATAAATTGCAATGGCATAAGCATACGCATGATCGAAAAGTAGCAAATAATCTTTAGCAATATCTTCTTTGTGATCGTACATATGTGAACTTCCCACATGAGTCACACTGTTATTATATTAACCCAACACATCGTCACTACGTAGGTATAGCCGGAAAATGCACCCGATTTTGCCTGACCCGACCAGCGATTAGACTCAAGAAATATATCTATAAAATAAAATTTAAGCAATTCACATTTCCGCGTAAATCTGCTATTACCGAGACTTGTAATCAACAAAATATCACAGCACCGACATTTCACAAGCGTGATAATATCATCTAGCTAACGCTACGTCATACATCATGGCTCACGCGATTTAGGCGAAAAGAGCTTGCAAAATGTCTTATTCACGGAAGGAATGACACCGCGTATCTTACACGCTGGGCCAAGCAAGGACCCGCGCCAACTTACTTCCAAACATCAGCCATTGCTTTATCCTCTGCAAGCACATCTCGAAATCATAGAAGCGAACTTATGCAAGCGCTATACTAGCCTAGCTCGAAAACCTTATCTGCTTGCATAATTGAGAAAACGCGTAAAATACATCACTAACAAAGATTGAAGCGTATCTTGTCAATTTGTAGGCGGAAATAAGCGTATTTATCAGATCAGGGTGTGAGACAGGTGTCCTTATCAAATCAGGCCAATTATCAAGGGGTTAAAACCAGTCAAACACCATTTCTTATGGATTACATCCCGGAGTTGGCGGGTCTGTTCTATAACTGATTCACGCCGTAAAATAGGGTGAAAACTGGTGAACCACGAGACATCCGAATGCGCTGTAGATGTAGACACACAACGAAAAGAGTCTAGTCATATACAATAGCAAAATATTAGTGCGGCGTATATCAACGAGCAGCGAGCTGCGAATACATCGCATGTCTACGTGAGATCTTAACACTAAATCAACATTACCAGGCCCGACATGCCATTCACTACGATCCAACAAAAACACTACACAAGTTCATCGACCATTCTCGGCTAATTAAAATCATAATTATATTTATATAGTTTTTATTTTTAAATTAGATAGAATCACCGAATTCGCGAAAACTTAAAAATCGAATAAAATTCCCAATTAGAAAGAAATGCAATTCGATTAGAACTAGAATTATAGCTGCACAATTCTTTCCAAATGTGATCAGAATTAGAATTATAGCTACATAGTTTCTCGATTCTTCCAAATTAGATTAGAATTACTGAATTCGAGAAGCCATGAAAATCGAACCAAGTCCGGTCCGTATCAGATCATTCATCCTCATAAACACGATAATACTAAATGTCTGTACAGAAAGCTCGGCTCGTTCGCACTCTACAGTTCCCCTGTAGCATTTTCAGGAAAAGTAGAATTAGATTAGAATTCCAATTAAAGCATAGAGACATTTCACAGATTAGATTATAGTTAAAATTGGAGCATACGAACATTTCAGAATTAGCTTACCATCATTTCGTTCTAATTAGCATAATTATGCCCACTAAAATTATCTTGTTGTCCAAGACTACGCCTGCAACGCTTCAAGGTTAAACTTTCGACCGCCCCATCTCATCGAAGCCTACCATGTATTATGCGGCCGCGTTCCGCTTTTCGAGACTATTAAAATCACAAACACGTCCGTAACGCCAATTTCGAATCGCGCAATTCGATCTCCGAATGGTGCTTGTGAAATGCTATTCAACCCGCCGACTTCCATGAAAATACTCGCATACGATTGCTCTGTAGATAGCTTTCTGTCGTCATACGCGGCGGGAGAATCGTCACGGAATCTGATCGCATTGTGGATTTTGCAATATTACATCAAAACGACAGCCCTATATAAAATGTACGGTTGCACTACACAAGACTGGTTTATCAGACCTTTTAATATAGGTGGATAGGTTCTGACATATTCGGCAAGCCTAGCGACCAGGGTTGCATAGTTAGCTAGTGACTATACCACCCTAGATAACTTTAGTTGTCTATAATTAGACCAATGGTTCTCAACCGGTGTGCCAATTCGACTGCTCGAGGATGTCGCGACATAATGTGGTAAACAAGGTCGACGTATAGCAATAATTAAGGAAGCCAAATTGCGAGTATAATATAGTCGGCGGTTCTGAATATTTATATCCTCAATAGCCACAACGTACTATACGACATAATGAACTGACAGGACGGTCTCGTAAACTGTAGGTCGTAGGGTTACCATATTTTGGGAATCTGAAGAGGACACTTTTTCAAAATTTTCACTTAGAACACCGGAGCAAAATCGTTGAAGAAATGGTTAATTTTTCCCGACTTGGTGGCAGGTTGACTAGAAAAATGGTAATCTTTCCGGCTCAAATCCCGAATTACCGGCTTTCTATGACATTTTCCGTTGGCTCACTAAAAAAAATGTCATTTTTCTGGCTCAAATCCCGGAAACCCCGTCGGAGCGTTACTTGGCCGCTGATTTCAAATATATCTTGACCAAAATTCTAGGACAAATTCTCAAAAATGAGGACATTTAGGCGTCCTCCGAGGACGAGGTCAAAAAAGAGGACAAATCCTCTTAAAAGAGGACGTATGGTAACTCTAGCAAACTGGCATCCCCTCAGCCTAATGCCCGACGTAACGGTGTTCCATCTTGCTCTTTCATTTAAGGCTTCCTCGCTCTTTTCATTCTCTTCTTTGAACCCTTTCTAGATAGGAGCTTTCTCTGGGCATCTTTTTGCGAGCACGATGTAAGCACAGCGACGTATCGGAGCATTATCTCAGATAAACTTCCGACGCTTCGGAACTGCTGGCTACTGCCAAGAAGAATTAAACCGGGGCCTCTACCGTGAATTCCGTTGGAACGCAAACTCACCCACATCTAGTAGCATTTTGGATATTTAACAAAAAGGTCATCACCCGGACAATTTGGTCGTCATCTAGTCACCCCCGTCAGAATCGGGTAGAACAAAGACATGACGAAATTTGATTACTGATTTTCTTTTTTAATCATCTCGTCAAATTTTGCACTCAGAGTAGCCCACTCATTTATAACGCTCGTGGTATTTCGACATCTACGGCCATTTTACATCAGACCTAGTGCCGAACTTTCGTTCCAAACTTTTGTTAGAACATAACTTGCGTATTGAATTCAATTTCCAAGTTTTTGCGAATTCGGTAAATTTAATTCTAATCTAATTCGGAAAAGCTGTGTAGCCATCATTCTAATTCTAATCTAACTCTGGACGATACAATGTGAAGTTGAGCAGTGAGGTGAGAACCAATGTTTTCGGGTATAGAAATTATGTACCCCTTATTATTTTGTAAATGAACACTGTCGTATCAATACTTTATTGCCGCTGCGGGATCCTTGCATCCTGCTCCTAGGTACGTGATAAAATATCATGCAGTTTAAGAGATTGATAGAATAATTAGAGGTACTATTCAAGTTCGACTGACAAAACTATTGGAATTCGACCTAAGTCTGGCCCAGAAATTACGGTTGTATACAACAAAGTTACTCATATTGCAAGTGAATTTTACCACACATTGCAGCAAAAGAATGGATTTCAAGATTCGAGCACTTTGCGAGCGCCTCAATTCGTACTTGAGTTACGAGTGCTTCCTGTAGTAGTTGGCCTTTCGGCTCCGATGCGATTCAACAAATGAACCGAATCATATTAATCTTATTACGTTAAATCTTAACTCGAGATCGTATAATGCGCGTGTTTTCATTTGCCTTTCGAATGTCAACGGCTCTACGCTGATGCGAACATTATGATATTCGACTCGAATGGTATTACCACGATAAATACCGGTCAAGGTCGAGAGCCAGGAAATAGTGTGTATACAAATTCCAAAATATTTACCCCAATCGAAAATATTACGAAAAAGCACATTCACGACATCGCACAGTATATTCTAATCTCAAGTTAGCCTCCTGCTTCAACCGAGTACAGCAAAAGACATTTCGAAAATTCATCTGAATAGCTCAATAGAGTATCGATTGTTGTTTTGAGTCGAGACGAGAGAGACGATTTTTCGAGTACCAAAATGATACGCTCATGTCCATTATAAGAGTTATATTATCGACGAGAATTATCCGATACTATTTACTCGCCGTGCAAGCCTTCAAACCTCGATAGGTCGCATCACACTATCCGAAACATATAGAACAAAGCTTAAATCAAAAATTGGAGTTTTTCTTTGATAATTCTGGGATTATCCTTGATCGGTGGATAATCCAAGAATTATCATCGAAAATCTCTAATAACTCCGCTTCTACGGGTTTGAATTGAGTCAAATTTGTTTTGCATCGTTTTGGAAGACAGCGCAACAATTTCATGGGGTTGGCAAACATTTTTTTTTTTGCATTTTATGGTAAATTCAAAATTTTCAAACTGTACGAATAAATTCAAGTGCAACGAAATATGAGTGGTAGAAAACAGACCAAATTATCTTTATGAGATGTGGAACTGTCATTATATATTTGCGGTCGCATAGAAGGTACATATTTGAACTCTCGTGACGTCATAGTGAATGATTGAAATCACGAACGACTCATCTGACCACATCCGCGTGCCATTACTTTTAGATCGGCGGTTCTCAACTTTTCCCAACCCGGCGAACCCTTACGCTAATCGGCGAACCCTAATTTTCTCGTTATGTCATAAAAAACAAAAATTTGCGCATTACAAATCGATTGCACTAGTATAAAATACTAGGTGCACAATATGCACTGCTCATCAACAACTCTAACAGGTGATTTTCGTACAAAACAAAAAGATTATGATGAATATTCGCTGCGTATCAGTGCGACATCCGCTGTATCAGATCGGTTCACTGCGTTATAGCTAGACTAACACGTGCGATAACTCAACCTGACCTCATCTCGCCAACCTTACTCTCTTCGCAAACCGCGACAGAAGCCTTCCACGTTGACGTTATAGCTGGACTAACTCACCTAGGGCGGGATTGATGATAGGTCGCTGCTTTCTCTTAGCAATGCTCTCGGCGCGTTTCTTTCTCATAGCGGGCAGGCTTGTGTCAGCGACGGTCGGTTTTTTCTCTTCCGGTTTTATGTCGTCCGGAACCGGCACCGGATCGTCGGCTGCAACCGCCGGCTTGTCTTCGGCCTTTGTTTTCTGGAAATTAAGGTTCATGATCGCATCCCATTTCCCCGTATCTGGCGATGATAGAATAAATTTTAACGACGGCGTTCTGTTCATGATTGGGGTAGGCAGATTAGTGAGATTCCCTTTTAGAAACAGATTGGCGAATATATATTAAATTTGTCATTCGCGAACATCACTAGACATCATATCCATTGACTATGATGTCAGACCGTGGCCGCATGCGCTTCCAGATCTCCCACAGAATTAGAAACGATAAAACTTATAGAACGAAATTCTGCCCATTACAATGCCATTGCCTACACTGCAGCCAGATGCGAACAATAAAATGAGCCTCACGAATTCGTAAATCGAAAAGATAGCATTTCAGCGAGTGCAATCGACTCTATGTGCAATCCAATCGCTATCTAATTGTTATTTTAAGTTGAACGGATCGCCATTAACAGTGACTTGATACTCACTGCTTTGCTTTGGTCATTTTTCAGGAAAATCTGCTCCCGGGCGGCGGCCTGCTCCTGTTTCTTCTTCTTCAATTGCTCAGTCTGAAATAGAAAATTCCAGTGAGATCCACAAGAATAACAAGCGACGTTACCGATCAACTATCACTAAAGCAGCCATGGAAGTCCCTACCACATTTAATGGTTTTCAATAAGACCACATACCAGTTGGGAGTGTCAACAAATAAGCGGCCGCCAGGCATTAATCTATACGCAAGCATAAAGATTATGAGATAGGTTCAGATAAGGTAGCACCGCTGATGTTATTTGCGCGTATGACGTCATACTGCCGCATGAGCGCGTGCGTAGTCTAGGCTAGGGCTGGGCAAAATCGAGCACCTGAGTGATTCGATTCTGAATCACGTAATATGCTTCGAGTCGAGTCGAGTAATCGAGTATCGCTCATTATGACGTCACAACAGAATGTACTATGCCGAAGTCAAAATATGTACCTTTTATGCCGCCACAAAGAACGTAATGCCTGTTATCTGTCGCATTACAGATACTTTTCGACCATACCGATTTCATTTCACTTCTTAACAATGTTGTTGGATGATCATGACTTCGGAAATGTGTTCCAGTATCGTTCGTATAGCTTTGTACTGTGCCTGGTATGCTGAGACACGGCCAATCAAGGTTTCAAGGCTTCCTCAGTGGAAAATAGTATCAAAACTATAATTCACGTCAGTAAATCAACTTTCAGTGGCAAGAACCGTATAATTTGAGTACTCGAAAAAATCGTCTTTTACTACTCGACTCGAATCATTAAAATAAATACTCGATTCAGATTCGAGTACTCGAATCATTGTGCCCAGCCCTACTAGGCCGCCGTAATAACAACAAAGCCCACACCATGACAGACTGATATTTCCATTCCAAAAAGGCTTGATTCTCCTCTATCCTACTGAGCCGCCTTTCCGAAACCCTCGCATTGTGCGACACGATCCTTATCAATTCGCCTATGTGTTCACTCTGGACGTTGGCAGTCAAATGCGCAATAACTTGATCCGGGTAAAGGAAGCTAAACTCTGATATTTCACTACAAGCGTCGTCCGCGTTTTCCAGCGATACATCATCACGTGACTTGGACAAGGAGTGCAGAACAGCTGACTGGCGTTTCAAGTTCTCAGATTTTCGCCTACGCTCGCTCCTGTGTTGCGCATCGTGATTTCGCGCGGGTGATTTCGACTGTTTTAGCCTTGAAGTGCGTCGTCCGCTAACTAGTGTTTCGTTGCTGATGAACGGTTGGCCTTGTTGCCTAATCGACACAGTCTTAGGGCCAGTAGTTCTCTTTTTAATAACAGGGGAGTTCGGGGCTGAGCGGGTCCGCAAATTAGACTGTCTCTCGTCAAGAACGTCGTCCAAACTACCGGTACGCCGCAACGTAGATACTTTATCTTTCAAAGACACTCTAATGTAATTTTCAGGCACACGACCGTGCGATGCGTACTGATTTGTAGGCTGTAATCTTCTACCGCTGTAATTGCCTTGATCAGTGTCGGTTTTGAGACGTCGTGATGGTGATGCGGGCCTGGTGCCGGCCAGGCGACGCCTGCGATGAGGGTTGCTGCCCCGAGCTCTACTGAACTTGCCTTCTTCCATTGGTTGTAACTTAGCCTAAGCCTCCATATCGAAGTAATCTACAATTAATACTGTGTGTGGTGGACTGCATATTATGTCCAGGGCTAGGCAAAATCGAGTGACCAAGTTATTTGAATTCTGAACCAACCTAGATGGCTGACGGTCAACTACCGGTAATATTTTTGTTTTAGTAGTTCGGGTTACTTATCTCGAAAAGGCAGCAGTTCTAGTTCTAGTTGAGCATTTAATAAAAACTGGTTGCCGAACAACAATTGAAAGCACGTGCATTCGTTTGGCGTGAATCGTGATACCGGTGTTCGGTAGGGCTCTTCAAAAATGACTTTTTTTCTCAAATCGTACTGGCTACTTGATAAAATTGTTAGGTTACCTAATTTAAGCCTACACACAAAATTTGGTTCAATTCCAACCAGTAACCGCTTTGCTACAGGAGAAGTAAGTTTCTATTTATTATATAAAAATAAATAATAAAAAATTTGAAAATTTTCTGTTCACCCCATGAAAGTGTTAGGCTGTCTATAGAAACGATGCTCACCAAATTTGGTTCAATTCAAATCAGTGGAAGCGGAGTTATTGCCGTCGAAAAATTTGGATTTCAATAAAATAGTAATTACGGTGAGCACAACTATAATAAATAAACAAAGAATCGGTCACCGTAAATACTATTTTATTCAAATCCAAATTTTTCGACGGCAATAACTCCGCTTCTACTGGTTGGAATTGAACCAAATTTGGTGAGCATCGTTTCTATAGACAGCCTAACACTTTCATGGGGTG
>ATSW01027089.1:0-16442 GCA_000444245.1 Botryllus schlosseri
GTGGAATTGCTTTCGTTGTAAAGTACAGGTGAGATCCTATATCAGCGGTGGGCAAACTGCAGCCTGCGGCCCACATGCGGCCCGCCACACCATTTTGTGTTGCCCGCAAAAGCGCCGTGAACTGTTATAAAATGTTGAAGGTATTAGTAGTAAAATTAGAATCAATGCAACGACTTGATTAAACTTTTTCTTGATGTATTTCGTCATGATATTGGTAAGTTATAAGGGTGGTGAGTTGCAAAACCAATTATCATAATCAATGAAATGTTTAGGACAATAGTAAATTATGTTGCTGCCTTCTTTACAAAAGAACGCGAAGAAGGTAATTTTAACACAGTAACGCATTTGCCGAAGCGCATGTAAAGGTAACGTATTTATGACACTTTCAGCACTGTGTGTTTTCAAGCTAAACCAAAAGCCGCAATCTCTCTTCACAGATTCATATTTCCATCATGTTCTAAGATTTGGCACAACATTTACTTTTATCCATAATTTGAACAAATTATTTATTGAAAGGGGTCAGCGTATAAAATCTCGTTCATGTTTCTGACGCGTGTACGCTTTCATCAAAGCAATATTTGATTTCTTTTAAGTATATATATGCATCGCCATGTCTTGGGTTACAATATAATTCAAGAAAATATAACGTTTCAGCTTCCAATGCGGATTTCACTGTAGTGCGGCCCGCGAATGAATTTCAATGTTGAATGCGGCCCTTGAGCTAAAAAGTTGCCCTGTTCTCCCCTGCTCTATATAGATACATAAACCGTACTAGAATACGACGTTACCGTGACCGATATTTGGATGAAGGTAGGCTACACCTTACCCAGTTCTTGAAATTTGAAATCAAATAGACCCGATGACAACATATGTAATTTGAATAGCTGGTGCGTGTTAGAAAACTTGAGGATAGCTTTAAATACAACATCCATTGTAGATGTGTAATAAACCATTTAATAAATCCGTACACTTTTCGTGTGCCTCTTTTCGAGAGTTATCGGCACGCTAATGGAATTTAATCAGATTGTATAGCAATCAATAAGGCTGAGTATGACATATATCAAAATTGCACACCATGAAATTCGCATTGTAACAATGGCAACAACAAACTTTGAAATATACGATAGGCTACAATGGTAACAACATAGAATGTAAAGAAACGACAACAACAAGGAACAACACAAACTAATGGCAAATCTAGTTTTGAAAAAACTTCTTCAGTTTACATAAAGATGACTTGGTCAACTGAAGAATTGATGACTCTATAGCACTTTTAAATGAAACAAAGATCTTCCTCGCGCAATGACAGTGAGCATTTTGTCATTATAATTTGTGCGCAGTTAAGGTTTTCACATAAATACAATCCCGTCGTACTTTGGGGTTGAGGACTGATAGGCACGGCGTTTTAAGCAATTTCTCAGAGTGCCCTAATGGCCTACCTAGGGGGTTCCTAAACTTTTTTGGTCGAGGACCCATTCGAGTTTTGTCGGTGGTTGCGCCTACTTACCCCAAAAATTTCGGTAGTCCATGTCGGGAATGTTATGACATGAAGCTCAATTTTATTCAGGCATTTTCATACCTAAACTAAAACCACTAATGACTAGACAAGGTAGTCACAGTCCCACTCATGACGTCATTCTCACAGAATAATCTGGTATATAGTTCTTGACGACGTATTGCTCTTTTAAGAACCCCTGCAGTACACCGCTTACACCAAGAAAAACAACATTGATAATGCCATGCGCTGTAATTGAAACAAAATTCATTTGTAAATCGAAAAATACAAACAAGACATATGCGTTGGCTACATATTAGATTATTGCACCATCTCTCAAATTAATGCAGGCTCAAAGGTCAATTTATTTCAATGTGTTAATAAATATTTCACCATATTTCACCAAGTTCCGCATGATGGTATTATTACAGCATTACCATGAAGTAATAGTTCGCATTAGTTTCAGATTCACACTCCACTATCTTTTTGTACTAAATTTTATTAAGTACAAAGATCTTCGACTTCGCGTGATATCGGCGTATGTAAGAGTTTGCCGGCACCTCGTTGCGTTGCGATGAGGACCGCGATAAAAAAAAGGATTCAAGGTTATCCGTCGTGATAAATGTCCTGTCTCTTTCAGGTCATTTGAAATCAGGCCAGAGAGCGATAAATACCGAATTATAGTGTCCGGATTTTCTG
The DNA here is from genome assembly GCA_000444245.1 of Botryllus schlosseri. NCBI lineage: Eukaryota > Metazoa > Chordata > Ascidiacea > Stolidobranchia > Styelidae > Botryllus > Botryllus schlosseri. The sequence goes on from ATSW01027089.1 coordinate 2,195, forward strand.
GAAACGCCTCGGACGCCTTGGAATATCATAATTACCAATTATTTTCCACAAAAGATGCTGATAATGATGCAAATATTCCGTACCACTGTGCCAGAGATGACAAAGGAGGATGGTGGTATCGATCTTGCAGTAGAGCAAATTTAAACGGACAGTACAATGTACGTCATTGGACAGGTGTTTTTTGGCCTAACCCACACTCTTTGGATAGGTATATGAAATTTACTGAAATGAAGTTTCGGAGAATATCCTAAATCGCCTTTGATAAATCAAGTTGTAAATTATATGCCAAGAATAATTGATAACAATGGTCAACAAAATGAAGAAAACAAAATCGGCAGAACTTTTGGGAGCCGTTTTTTGGGGTTTTCGAGGTTGCTGATTGCGAATATCACATTAGTTGTGCAAGATTGGCTCTTTTTCAGAAGATACTTATACCCCTGAAAAAGTCCAAAATTACTGTATTTACCTTTGAATTTTTCCCTTGGTAGGAAGAAAACCATAGCTTTCTTTCTAATTTTATACTGTGCATAAATAGATAATTGACTATGAAGAAAACGCATGTTGTTCCAAGTCATTTTATCAATATTAACATGACCTGATTGGAAATATTTGTTTGTCAAAAAAGCAGTTTGTCAAGCCTAATATTTGTAATTTTGCACAACGGAAATACATATTCTCCTGCATCAATTGGTCATTTTACCAAGATTAAAGAGGAGTATTAAGCTATAAAATTTATCCTTTAACTACAATACTCATATGCGCCTCATTTTTTGACTTGTAAATGGATAATTTTCCGCTGAGTCAACAAAGTGGGTATACCAATAGTATCCCTATCAAACGAGAAGCTTAAATCTGGTGTCTCTGATAGATTTCATATTCGAATACGGATGAAAGATTCCAATTTCATATTAGGAAAGAGTTCACTGCATGGAATATCTCTTAATATGTAGTAACTAAAACTTTTTCGACGATCACAATGTACCCAACTACAAACAGTTGCCGAACATTCGTATCTGCATATCAACAGCATGGAACAAACATGAGCATAAAAGTTCATTTCCTGTTCAGTCATCTTGATATATTTCCTGATCATCATGTCGATTAGCAAGGGGAGAGGCTCCACCAAGACATCAAAACAACAATAGAAAGATATCAGGACTGATGAGATGAACATATTACGGCAGACCATTGCTGGAACCTTTCGAGAAACCGCACTAAATTGCGGACAGGCGAAAATCGTACAAAAAACAATTGTGTTTTAAAATAAATTATATTATATTTAAACTGATCATTTCAAAATTTAGAATAGGTGGTTGACGTTAAACTGATTGAACGAATGCCACGTTATTTCAGTATCCAGGTGAATATATGCATGACTGGAGTTTATTAATGTACATGATATCCGTGAAAATCTATAACTATGATAAATCTAATACCCCAAAACATAGTGTTGTTGCTGTATTATGTTCTAAAAGAATCTTCTACATGCTAAAATAACAAGTAGATTGAATTTCAAAACTTTATGGTACGACTGAGTCGAATTTATATCTAGCCATTACACCGAAAATGGGAGACTTTGGTCAAAATAGTCCCATTGGCTATCTCCAAAACTAGAGCCAATTTGAATAAACTAAGGTCCTACTCGGAATTAGTGCGCTTCAGAACCTCCAAAACCACTGTTACTTTGTCTGCCTAAAAATATGTGTTGACCAGTGTAATAAGTACACAATTATACATCATATATATTAGATATACATTACAATTAAATCTGTTGGTATATTCGAGTGATTCTCAAACTGTGTCATTCATCGACCATTTTCCAAGCTAGATATTCCTTCAGCTTTCACTAAGTTACATTTTTTCGAGTATTTATCGGAGTTGGAAACAGGTCACTACCTTTGGTTCACCTAAACGCTGACTACGGTTAGTAACGTAAACGAAAGTACACAGAAAGGTGCCAGAGAAAATAGAGATCGCAAGTGCCGCAGACGACAGAACGCGCCATGTGATTCTTCGTAGTATAAATGGGTTCATATCAGATCCTACGAATATATCGGAAAGTCGTTATGTCAGAGCGCAGGCAGCAATCGCAAATCGAGTGTTAATTCTGCCGAGACCGAGTACAGCTCGAGTCGCCAATCTATTGACTCAGTCAAGGATAGTTAATTGCTTCAACTAGCATCAGTGAGAGGCGAGATAGGGTATTGGTATAACCCACAGCTGCAACACCAATGGATTGCGGGTTCAAGTTCAACTGAGGTCGACTCCAGAATTCCTGCCTACGTGTTGAAGGTTTATCTTGGCTCCTCTTCGCTAAGTCATTCGTGTATGCGGTGTCATATAATGGCCTAGAAGTGGACCGTGCTACAAGTCGGCAATTACGGACTAAAAAAGAAGAAAATTGACCTGGTGTAAATTGGAGATACCATATTTTGTGGCCCAAATTCCGGACAGTCTTTAGCGCCTTCTGTCGGGTACAAACCCATTTATGACGTCTCGCTGACAATGCCTTGCCTATTGATGTATACAGGAGCGGATTTTTCTAAACATATATCCTGAATCAACTAGATTAGACCAGGGTTGGGCAACCTGCGGTCGTAGCAGGAAATTTGTCCGGCCGTGACACGTAATTTAATTAGGTTGTGTTGGCCGCCCTCGACAGGCAAATTGTATTTACGAATTGACTCCCGAATTTTTGAAAGATTTCAATTATTCTGCAAATATTTTTCGCGCTATGCGCGATTCAATGCTATACTTCATTTTTCGATCTTGATATAGTCGCGTCTTTCGCAATCTGAGCCCCACAGTATAGATACGAACAGCAGAGGAAAATGAGGCGCCCAATACAGAAATACCAACTTGAAATCGTGCGCTACAAAAATTTGCTTCTGGTGCGTTCACGTGATTTCAATATATTTCCACTATAGCCTACCAGTGTTGGGATCAAGTCACTACCTTCGAGTCACGAGTCATCTCGAGTCATTGCACATTTTTAACAATTCAAGTCAATTCATTCGTTTTATTGGAGGTGACTCGAGTCAAGTCGAGTCAAGTCAAGTCAAGTCTCGATTAAAGTCAAATCGAATTTTCGAAGTATAAGGGATGATCCGAAGTAATTACATTTTGGTAACTAGGTGAAGGACAGACTAATTGGTCATTTATATTGAATCAAATAACGAATATAAAGGTAAATATACATGCAAAATGTGTTGTGTCGCTCACGCACAGGTAGAACTGCTAATGAATGCGTGAGTGACTGTATAGCTACATGCTACAGTCTCTTATTATCAGGATCAGCCAATATAGAGGATCGAATACGAAGCCTCGAGAAGTTGAACAAATTGATGTGGTACAATGCACTACCATCAACACATAGGCCTACGTGAGAATATAAACGCATAAACTATATTCGTCCGATTTAAATCATGCAAGTGTGCTGGTAAACGTAAGCACCACGCAATATAGGAACTCAGAAACAAGATACGTTGCTATTAGATTAATCTACTACAGAGATCTCAAACTCAAATGCGCTCGCGGGTCAATTTCCTACATTTTGATGGCGCCGCGGGCCGCAGCACCAGTTACAGGGGAATTCAATGTATTTCCGAGTAGGCTAGGCCTTATATGACGGAACCTTGCAGACTGACATTCTACACGCATTGTAAAACTGTTATTTAGTATTGTGAATTCACGTCTGGCACGAAAAAAAATAACATTTTTAGATATTTGAGTAAAATTGTTGCTGTACTTGGAATAGTTTGTTAACATAATTAGTTGTAGACACCATGTGAGAAAAGAAATGCTGTCGCGTTTCCATACTGGTTTGATAGTTTGTTGCGTCCGTGGTTGTACCAAGGTACGGCGTTCCGTGTCACAAAAGTCCTTCTCTGCTTGTATATTTTAGACGAGACTCAACTCCAGTCATTTTTATTTTATCACCCATTGAGTCTGAGTTCGAGTAATTCTACAAAAGTTCGCGCCCAAGAACAGATCACAATTTTCAGGACGCATCATCAACGGGTCATGTTCAACCATCACAAAGAAGTAATGTCACGTGATAGGTAATCTTCTACTGCGATGTATAAGTTTAGAAAGTGATGTAATAGTCAAATTTGACGAGTAATTTCTGGCTTCTGAAGTAGTTTTAAAGCGAATTCTAAGATCTCAAATTAAAAAATCAATGGTGGTTAAATATTGTCGAATACTTTGAAATCTCAAATGCCGTCGCACAAAATAGTCTCGCGAGCCGCATGCTGGCCGCGTGTTTAAGACCTCTGATCTACTATAACTACGAATACGTAAGCTGTGATAGTTTCGTTTGCGGTCAATTTATTTGTGATATAACAATGGAGGATCAGTGAAATGTACAATCAGTGAATGACTGGTTGCTCTCGAACAATCCTAACATGCATAAGATATGGTGATTTAATCGACATCATTCACTTAATGACTTGAAATTGACTCGTATATTTTGCTCCGAGTCACGAGTCAATCTCCTTTTCTGAAGCGTCGAGTCAAGTCAAGTCAAGTCATTTTTGCAAAGTGAATCGAGTCAAGTCAAGTCATACGAAAAAGTTGACTTGAGTCATCCCAATACTGTTGCGCTCAACTTAGCTTCTCTGTGCGCAGATACCATCTGAGCACTGCACAGCTTAGAGGGAATATTGCTCTCAGATACTATTCTATTTTTGACGTGTGAAAATTTTCCAGCATTTATATTTTATTTATTTTGGATGTAATTATCCATTTGATAAGCCCTGATCGATCAATTTTATCTCCATGCAATTTCATTTTGACTTATTACAATGTATCATAGATTACAATTTTACATAGCTACGAGCATTAGGGATTTTTCGTTCAAATGTCCATTTACCCCACCAATGTGTGAGTCATACCCATAGCTTTCATTAGTCAACAACGGATTTCCCATTCGCCTATCGTGATAATCAGATTTGATGAAGTTACAATGTGTTCGAGGCCGACAGGGCGTATATTCCCATGATACAAGTTTAATGACTATATTTAAACGAGCCATTTGGGGCACAGAACTCCAGAATGACACGAACAGTAACTTTATATTGTTAATTTATTCGCTAGGAGCTTTTCAACTGACTCTCACAAGTAGCGTTTTCTATAGTTATACGTGACATGGTTAAACGCAATTCTGTAACATACTAATTTGTTTAATTTGTTTCTGGAGGTGGATGGCCGTATTGAAAGCAAGAAATCTAGACACACGAATTCACGCGTAGCACGATGAATAAATTTCAAGTGAATAAATAAGTCAAAAAATTAAATAGATATGTCGCTAATGACCGGGTGGGTCACTCACAACATTCTTATGGGCCACATGGGGCACGCGGGGCACGGGATGGTCACCCCGGACGTAGTGGAAGTTCCGATGAGCGAAGTGTAAGCTGTAACGCAGTAATGAGACATTGGTGGAGGAGAAATATTATTAATGTTATCATCCTTAATAATATGTTGCAATACTTTTTGTCTTCAAGTAGATCTCGACCAGGGTGGGTGAGTCGGAGTCGAAATTTGATATATAAACAATGAGCATGGACCGGTCAGTGAACGATTTGCGGAGGTATGCAATCGATTTGACAAATCGAAAGTCGGATTATTGTCATGGTTTTGGCAGAACTGCCAAAGTATGAAATTAATATGGGAAACAATTTCCATACCATACTTGAAAATTTCCTTATTGTACCATACCGGCGCATTGCCATATTCAATAGCGAAATGTTCACCCGACAGAATTTTACTGAGATATCACGTAGTGATTTCGAACATCAAGATTCAACAGGCCGTATGTGAGCAAGATATGCTAGATTGGCTACTCAAATTAAATCCGCGCTAATATCCAGGCATACTCGCATATGAAACATGAAAAGATATACTTGTACTGCCACCAGACAGAATCCTTCACGGGTAGCCATATCAATAATTAAAAATATATATGTATCACTAATATATCCGTAAGTGGATTCCAGTGACTCATCGTCTCCGTTTCAAGCTGATGAACCTTTATCGCCGCTAAAGTGATTTTATTACTAATACTCAAATAGATGTGTTTGTATGCTGCCACTATAGCCTACTCCTACTACCATTTTCTCGATTTCTGATGCTGAAATACTTACTTGTGATAAACCTAGTTTAGTTAAGTGAAAAGTAGTTTCATGATTAATGCTGATCATTTATGAGTGATTGAAGTATCGGCCAGGGCTAAATAGGTCAAGGTATGCCATGTAGGTAAGGTTTCTTAAACTTGAAATGGATCAAAGGCAGTTTTCGAGTCAACCGTATAAGAAGGCGATATCATCTCATTTGGGTTGCAAGCATGGTCGGGCTTTGGCAAACCGAATAATTTTACACAACGTTGTGTTGTCACATGATCACCGTGTAGTAAAAAACCGATGCCAGGTGGGACGTCAGTGCGAGCAGTGCCTGCTTCCTAGGTTATGATGGGCTGAATATGATGCTTAGCGGATCACGTTGACGTTTGCACGCCTGTGGTAATTCAAAGGAAATTATTCGTTGTTTGAATCTCTACCGTAAAACGAAGTTGTAACATCGGGGCTTGTACTGTGAAATGAATATAAAATTCTCATCCTATTAAACAGTCCTGCAATATGCGTCTCGGAATGGATCTCTTGTTGAGAAACTCATGTCATTACCTGCCCGATCAAAGCTTTAGGCCAGCTAAGCGTTGCTAAACCCGATCTTGGTATGCGTTTGCATTCTATGACACTTCTGACGAAACAACAAAAGCTTCGACGAGAGTCTACAATTCCAGGTCGCGGCTTGTTAGATATTGTGTAGAAAATAAACATTTCTGGTAGTCAGTTATGAAATACTTCGACGTAGAAACCGCGTGCGTTGCGAAAACCGCAACAGACCGACCGCTAGTTCTCACCAATGTTTGCCAATATTACACACTCTGCCTACATAGTCTATATACATATTGATATACGCACCGAAATGAAGCCCCCTCGAAGTTACTCCGTATAATCATTATTGTGAACCAAAATAATATATATTTCCGCCACTTGGAGTAGACCACCTACATGGTAAGTAAACCTTTATTTAAACGATATGCTAACGAAATAGCTAGTCTTCTCCTTCGTCATCAGAAGAGCGGGAGTAAACATACCGTATATAGCGGGGTTTCTTAAAGCATGGGTCGCGACGGCACCAGAGATATCTTTTAATATGTATTTAATATTTGTTTAATTTCTGGCAACAACAAAATTCTTCGGTTTTCGCGCGATTTCCTGGGAATAGTTTGTCTATATATCCGAGGTCACTGTGTTGGGTACTATAACTAATGAGCAACATACGTATGAAGAGCCTATTATACAATATGGCTTGATTATGAAAATATGCTGACCTTAGTAATATACGGGTTGATTGGAATTCGTGATAAGTTTGTCTGACATTAATTTCCCTGGAAACCACCGTCTGTGGCCGTTGGGATGCTTTAGTGTAAGGGTGTACAACGAGCTGGTGCGGAACTACGAGACACAGTTTTTTCGAGGCAAGCCCCTTCCGTGGCGGAGACTTATGAAGACATGAAGTACGACTTGCCAAAATGCAGTGCAAAAAAGATTAGAAGCGATAAAACTTTGGCCAAAATTGACCGTAGCCGATTGGTCCGATTCTTCGATAATACTATGTCCGGTCGTCGAAATAGTCGGCGCTGAATAGTCATATCCTTGCATTCTTAGTATACAGTCGCACAAAATCCACCGGCAGAAGAATATAATTCACCCGACTTTGATATAGTTTGTGCTGCGTTGCTTACAACCGTTCTCTGTGCGTTCTCTAAGGCAGTGGTTCTCAACCGGGGGTCAGCGGACTCCTGGGGGTCCGTGAAGCATTTTCAGGTGTCCGCGAGACCTCTAAATTTGCAAAATGATTGAAAACGAATTTGTAACTTTTTTAAATTAGGGAAATCACCAAGCAGTTTCGCTTCAAACTGCTAATGCTTCAGTAACCACAGCAAAATAATGGCCGTATGAAATTAAATATCCTACTGTGTAAACCAGTGGTGTCAAACTCAAATTACGTCGAGAGCTTGATTCAAACCTTCCAAATGCTCGCAGCCGTCGCGGGCCGCACGCATCGCATTTCACTTGAACACTTTATTACAAAGCATATATATATATATATCTATATATATATATCTGTATCAGGATACATCTGCTAATTCCTTTGCTCTGTGATGATGGTAATTATATGCAGCAGTTCGTATGCCATATGAAATGATGAACTCGGTAGTCGTGCATGCCTTATTGCGGGATATTCGATAGATTGTATACAACTTGAACCTAGCTTTTATGACAAAGTATACTTCGGCAAGTATGCATTGACGCAAAGTCTTGCGGATTAGCTTAAGAGTTCCGCAGGTCCGTAAATATTATGAACCAACGCCATAGCTATGAATCACCAGTCATGCTATTACCTCACAATGGAATGAATTTTACATGCAACTGCAGATTACATGTGGAATTAATGTGGACGCCCACTCGTTATGCTGACAAGGTAAAAACCACTTAGTTACGCCCTGGCAAATCAGAAATGATTACCAACACACGTATGGTCGGCACGGGATTACATACGGTGTGGAATTAGCCACAAACAAAAGCTTAGCTATACAAATATGGTTTCTTTTTCAGCGATAATGTACTTAGAACGTGTTTCGGTGTTGCTAATTGTTGGCGTGACAGTAAGTGGATATAAAATCGACAGTGAAGTGCCCGCAACGAGGCACCAAGATACCGATGTCGGTGAGTTCCGATGGGTGCATCCCGATAGATTACATCAGTCCAAATTCACACCTAAATAACTAGGGCTGTATAACAAAAATAAATTTGTAACAGACATGTTTAAAACATGTCCATTCTCGGATTTTTGAACTAAACTAAATCGTTTATTATTTACATTTCGGTCATTGGAATAGTAATATTAAGATCAGAGGTTGATCTTATGCTTAGGTCTTACCAAAATTGAGTAACATAGTTATTGAGAATAAATTCAAAATTTTTATCTTGATTGTGACCACAAAGTGAATATTGCGAGTTCCACACCTGATAATAATAATTTGGTATTATGTTGACTATGTCTCGCTTCTTCGATATACCCCCAGATCAAAATTTATAAACGAAAATATAAATTCTTTTTCGTGTTGGGATTGGGATGGAATCGGAGTTGTGGATGCTGGATGTTATTGGAATTGGGTTTGGATTTGGGTTTTGGTTAGGGTATCCCAATATTAGGGTGGTGGGTGGGAGATATTAGGATTGCGGGGGAGGGATATTAGGGTTTTGAGTGGGAGATATTAGGGTTGTGGGGTAGGGATATTAGGGTTGTGAATGGTAGATATTAGGATTGTTGAAGAGGGATATTAGGGTTGTGAGTGGGAGATGTTAGGGCTGGAGGATGACGGATGCAAGGGTTAGGGAATAAAATATGTTAGGGTTTGGGGTTTCAGACGCTAGTTCGGGGATTTTATAACCCCTAACCTTATGATATACGTCATTCACACAACCCTAATATCTGTCATCCCCAAACCCTAATATAGGGATACCCTAACCCTAACTCACTTCAAACCCTAATATTCCGCACCCAACACAAAAAAAAGAAATTAATTTTCCGTTTATAAATTCTGATCTCGAGGGTATATCAAAGAAGCGCCCTTTATGTTTCGTCACACTTCGGGACAATGCTGTGATTTGATCACTTCACAGAAACTAACGTGTCTAGCTTTATACCTCAAGTGTTTCCGAAACTTTAGGTGGATATGAATTATTAATTAAAATGTAATTGCAATACTCCTATGATCTCGTCACTCGAGTCGAATCATTTCAGTTAATGGTAGATTTGAATTCGGGTACGTATCGTACCCAGCCTTAATACCGATACCGTGACTTTCCCCACTGAATATGACTGCCTGGGTGATATAGGCTTCACGTCTTTCAAGTTTTCCGTTTCTGGTTTATTGGCAGCGCTTCGGATATTGCCGACAATAGCCTATAATGCGGCACCTCGAGCAATTCATACAGGGAATATGGAGCAAATGTTGATTTTCACTTGAACAAACTCGAACAGGCGGCTCATTGATATTGCGCCGTTGTAAGCAGTATTTTTTTATTTTAGGGTACTCAAACTTCCTGAACAAGTCGAATACAAGCTAACATTTTCTTTGAAAGCTTTCCTAGCACTTTGAATGATAGAAATACGTGCTCAACTTCTCAAGCATAGTAGTTAAAACATGTAGCTGCCCACTTGGTTGAGATATTATGAATAACCATCTGTTAGGTATAATTTCTATAAAAGTCTGAAACAAGGCAAACATAAATCCTTAACCTGGTGACTGTAAACTTTTGATGCACAATGGATAACACGGGCATGAGGTGGAATACACACACTAACAGTAATTTACAACATGAGTTTATGTTTGCAGAACCAAAGCGGTACTACTACCTCCCAACATTAAACTGGGATATTAGTGAAGGATTTTGCGAGACGTTTGAACATCGGGCTCTTTGCATGTTTGATCAACTGTGCCCGTGGATTGACGGTGCGAGGCAATATATCCATGACGTAATTCCTGGAAATCATTGGGTGGCGGTTACGGGCCGTCGGTGGGCCCAAATAGGCGACCATTTTCGTAAGTATTGTTGATAAAACTCCAAACACTTTACGTTTAAACGTAGGCTACATTGTACGAAACTAACACAATTTGCTTAACTTAGTTCGTAGTCGTATTACTTAGCGCTGGAGAAAAAAATGTTTGCTAACATATGAACATTCAAGAAATTTCATTTTGTGCAACGTAAAACCAAATTAGATTTTGATTCGATTCGATATGACATTGTGCGCTTAAAATCAAGGATTAATTATATGAGGGCAAAGGTCATATTTAAATTAGGAGCAGGCTGTAATATTTTTGAATACAGAGACAGCGTGTAGACTAACGGATGTTAACCCGTCGGCTCTGGAAGATACTCAATCGAAACCATATAAGGGATATGTGTATTGCTGTAAAGATACATCAACGCATACAGAGCCGGGTGAGCATGCTGTTTGATGACCTTTCCATCGTGTTTTTCCTTCAGATTTATTACAATATTGAAATTGTTTGATATATATTTACCACATCAAAATACGGTTTATATTCTCCTACTCAAAAAACAGCGTACCAACACTTAATGTTGTTGTTCAAGTCTGAATATTCTTTGAACTATATTAGTCATTTTATACAAGGCCATTTTTTTCGTTATTTCTAAAATGCTGAATACGGCCAACTTGCGCTCTGGTCTTCTGTAAGACATCGTATACTCGGATCTGATGCGGAGAAACCGTTGTCACAGGGTTTCTTAAAGTTTGGGTCGTGACCTAAACATGGGTCGCTAAAGGTATAAATTTGGGTATTGGCGGTACAATTCAATTGCTAAATTTCTTGCAGCAAAAATCTTCGCGCTTCTGCCGTCCGTCTTCTTGGTTTGTTCATGAGCAAGGTCACAGTGTTGGGTATTATAGCCTATAAGCGAAACGCAGAAAGGTGGTTACTAATGGTTTGATAGTGAAAATGTGCCGACGTTTGTAATACATAAATTGGTAGACCACAATGTCTCAGACATTGGTTTCCCTGGAAAAATCTATCTGGCGTGGGTAATACACAGGCATGGTATAGCGAGAGGGAAAGGGAGTGGCCCCAACTGCTGCACTCGATATTTCTTTGAATACTCATAATTTATAGTGATTAATCAACTTAATCTGCCATTGGTAAAGAGCAATATATTTCTAATATCGCGTAACGCCGCTGAAGACCGTTAGGGTGCTTTAGTCTCGGTGGGCAACGGTATGTCGACGCCACCCTTTCCGCCCACGTCGACTCACCTGATAACATGAAGTTTTGGTCTACATGAGACTGGCCTAAATACGGTGCCAAAACATCGAATAAATGCGATAAAACCCTGGCTGGTTGGCAAAACCTTCAATATTGATATCTTCCGTCTTCGAAATGGTTGGCACCTAATATAGTCTCGTCCTTGCAATATGAGCCCCTCGGTACAGATGTAACCCGCATAGAACAACAATACAACACGATTTAAAATCGCCTGCTTCACACATGATTCACAGAGTTGCATTGCGTACAACTGGCAGCTCCACTCTATTTCATATATGCCGGTAAATAGGTAGCACACTGACATTGAAATGCAGTCATGTCGATGTGTGAAGATTGGGTCGCGAGATGAAAGAAAATTCAGATTTGGGTCCCGATCTAAAATGCTTAAGAACCATGCACTTATTTACTAACACTACAAGTTAGTTGCATTCGGGATTACAAAATGGATCTTCTCGACTAATGTTAAATGACTGATGGCACTACGAATAGGTCGAACTGTGGTTCTCAAACTTTATGCCGCGACACAATAGCATGCCGCCACAGATTCCCTGATGTTCCACGAATATATTTCGAATATTGGCAATGAACGGTATAAATTTTAGAAATAAAGCATGCAGACAAGTATATCCGATTCAAAAGCGCTGTAATTGCTTCAACAGCTGGTGAATCAGCACACGTCACAACTAAAATAATTATGACACTGTCAAAGGTGTAGGTTATGGGTGGGCAAACTACGGCCCGGGGGCTGTATGTAGCCCGCGAAAGTCTCAAGAAAAGATGATGTGACAGAAAAATGTAATTATAACAGCGTCTTGACAGCCCTTTTTCCTAATATATTTCAATATGACGATGAAATGGTATAGCCTCACTGTGATGTTCATTTTATTGCTAGTGCAATAGCCTGATTGCAAGGCACACGCATTTTCAAAAGCTTCAATTGCTGAATATCATATAAAGTTGAAACGGAAATGATATAATTTGGATCAAAGAGTGTGATTTTGAATTTACAACTCCACGAAGTTTAGATTATTATCGTATATATATTGTCGAAGCGTATTTGAGGCACCACGATGCTGTCAGCATAGTATATCCTCGAGGTAAACCAAAAGTAGAATCAGAATATCTATGAACTGATCGTTCCTTACATTTTCAACTTTACATCCTCTTCTAAGAATCGGCAAAACCGACCTTCATCCCTAAGTTTGATAAATTGTTTATCCAGGATGAACAGTAAAAAAAATGTATTAATAATTCTGACGCTAGTACCTTATCATCAAATCAATGTTTGGTTTGTTTTAAATATATACGTTGATATATTATCTCCATATTTCCTCGTTCAATGTATAATTAATGAAATACAGTGCGTTTTGGCTAACAATGTCAATTTTATAAAGTGACAATTTCACCTATAAAATTGATGCAAACCTTTGTCAATACTGCTTTCTACGTTTCCAATTGAAATTGTAAAAGGTGCTTAATTTTGTCAACGACTATTCAAATGGAATTGAATAGTCTTGAAACAATACCACTTCAGTTCAGTAGGTGTTGTAGGAGGTAAGCAAAATATGTTAGATGACTCGCCAAAACTAGTATTTGATGAGTGACCAACAACCACTTCTGAATCCACTTCTCGGAAACGATCGGTTAATCCGTTGGGTCGTTTGAAACAGGAGTCACCGTTAAACATCTATCACAATTCTAGCCGTAAGTTACCGATCCATCGGACACACCGCTACATACGATTCATCCAGAGATCACTGCCGACTTCAAGGAAAACGACTTTGTTATGCCTCGGAAATTTGTATAAAAGGCAAACCTGTGTATGGAGCGATTAACCGTAACCAATGGGTCGCAATCAATGGCCATTATAACGAATGGATACAGATTGGAAACACAGACGGTAACATATAATACGTACTTTCTATAGGCATTTTCCACGCCAATCCAAACTTTTCGTATACCCCTTATCCAGCGCCAGTGGCATAATGACAAGTATATGAACGAAGATTCAAACAGAAACAAATTTGACGTAATAGTGCATACTTCAAAAATAATTCTACATAAATTCAACTGCACGATTAACTATTTTACTGTAGTGTAGTCATATTAAAAAACACAATTTAAGATTTTCCATTAATATTTCCTGCTAAATGTCTAACATTTTCATTGTATTGTATAATTTAGCTCGTACACATTTCAGCACAACTGATTGTGTCGGCTATGAACACTGTACAACATTCCTTTTCTTCAAATTACATCATTACGTCATATTTTGCGTAATTAGTTTTCATTTAAATAACTGTGTTTGTGTCTGTGTATGTGCTGAGA